>NMUG010003651.1:0-14576 GCA_002855965.1 Monotropa hypopitys
CCTTTTCGATCATATTTTTTGACCATTTTTTGCAGGGACCCTAAAAAACACCTTCTAAACACAATGGAACAATCAGTTCGTAAAAATTTGATCGGGAAGGGCCCGAACAAGGGTGGTCCGTACCTAGTCCGGACCAAACTGATCCGGACCTGAAGTGAACTCTATATATATAATATCACCATCTCAATTTGCACCACCTGTGCATTGCACCACCTATGCATAATGATCCATAGACCCACTTGATCTATGGCAAGGCTATTAAAACACTCCATAATTATCATTTTGATGATTATAACATCCTTCTTTTATTTCACGAAAATACATTTTTTACACAACACCGTTATACTCAACACCATATTTAACTTAACAATATATTTCTTATTTGAAAATCTCTTTAACTCACCAAAATCATAATTCAATTTCACATTTCTCAAAACACATCTCACCTTTGAAATCACCTTTAACGCACACCAAATCCATTTATCTTCTCTTTTTCACAAAACATCTTTTGCATTTGAAAGCATATTTTCACAACTCATTCTATTTATAAACATGCGATCCAAAGGATTTCTAAATTCTCAACACATTCTAAAACATACACTAATATACTAACAAAAGTAATAACTTACTTAACCTTATACGGTCCATATAAAGTACTCACCTTAATACCGAATACTCCAAGACAATCACCGATTCCACAATCACCTAGGAATAAATCAACGAACTAGATAAGATACAATGAATACAGGTTTTCCAATCTTCTTAATCCTGTTGTAATCTTATCTAACTTCTTAACTTCTTTCTAAAACTTTTGATCAACTATTAAAATTTATCAAAATAATACCCAAGGCTTTAGAACAGGACCCGAGACCAAATTTCTATGGTTTAAAACTCACTGTCAAAATTAGCAGACCACCGATGGATGCACTGACGGATGCACCGGTTGCGCCGGTGTATCGACCGGTCCTGCAGCCGGTCGGGGGAAAATTTGCAGAATTGGGTTTCCTTATTATTATGGGTTTTCCTTGATTTACCCTTAGCTTCCTTCGATATATAAGCTGATATTTTTTTTCTCGATCCATCTAGCAAAATCAACATCACAGATAATTATTAGCTATGCTAAGAATTGATTAAGGAAGATGGAAGAAAGTTAGAGGATTTTATAGAAATATTTTGGTGCTTTGTAAAGGCTTAAAGAGTAAAATAAACTAGATTGAAGTTTAATTAAGCTTTGGGGGTCCTAGTGCAACAATTTGATCTAGGAGGAAGGAAGTGTGAATTAAGAAGAAAATTTGGAATTTGATTTTAAGGTGTAACTAATTGTTGGGCTTAAGAAATGCTTAAGAATTTCGGGAATTGTTTGAGGATTTTATAGAAATATTTTGGTACAACTCTAGGTTTTTAGAATTTAAAAATTATATCTCAATTGATCAGAAATAAATCCAAAACGTCTGCCGCGAACTTGTTTTCCCCTTTTCCCAAGTACTGTTCATCACCTCCTTTATCAAATCTCTACAAATTAACCAAAATCCTATCGATCAAAATAACACTGGTTGTTCTACTAAAAATGTAGAGCATTTCTATACTTTTAGAATTTGAAACTATTACCTCAAATGATCGATATGAAATTCAGAAGTTGATTGCGAATCTGGTTCTTCTTCTCCCTAACCATTGATCATCTTCTGCTATGTGAAACCCTCCTCTGAAATTCCAAAGGAGCTCCATCACTCTCAACCGACCAGCTCTCTCTTCTATCTTGCACAAGAGTTCTAACTCATTCATTCAATTCCTGCCAACCCATATAATTATTTACGATTGCTACCAATTTGTGACAGTACAATATTTCAATCCCAACATCACAACACCTCCCACAAACTCAATTGCAACTCATGACACCTATACTATGACGATCATTCTTGGATCCAAATGTTGACAGGAATCCTTCACGTAGTTATTAGATACAAATATGTATCTATGGCTGTCACGACTTGAATTTCCAAAATCATTTAAACACAATTCTTTGGTTTTAAAATATTTCTCGAGAAGTTTTGAATTGGTTGTGACCTCTCGGTCTTGGATTTCTTTCCTCGATATATGATTCAGGCATTGACGGGGTATCTCGGTAAGCCCGCAAATCATTCGTTCGTTCATCGTATTCGTTTGTGGCCCTAAGAGAGATCACGACATGACCTTAAGACGCTTATTTAATGTGTGGCACATGTTGGGAATGTCTGGGGTTGCGTAGGAAAGGTTCATAAGAGGTTCGGAGATATTTCGGCACGTTTGGCTGAAGGCTCGTCCGGACCAGGGCTGGTCCCATCCGGATGAGGGAGCAGAAGGTTGGGGTTATGCTACAGGAGGCTTCGTCCGGACCGGGGTGGTGTACGTTCGGACGGCAAAGGGTTCTCATCCGGACGGCGCGACAGCTAGTTGCAATTTAAGTTCGGGTTTTCATTAATTTCGGTCCAAAAACATTTCCCCTCTTCTCTAAAGCCCGAAAATCCTCTCCCTCTCTCTAAAACCCTAAAACCTCTCCCTTCTCTCTCAAATATACCCAAATCCATCAATCACTCAAAGAAATCACCTTCACAAAAGTTGTAGAGCGCGACGAGGGCTTTATGGTGACGTGCATGGATCGTAGTCGTGTGGAGGATATCTCTCCAGTGGATTTCAAACCTTGGCTCATCCTTGGATCTTTGAAGAAAACCTCCTCCATATGTGTGTGTGTACATAGGTTTCAATTTAGTAGCCATAGTAGGTACATTGCATTTTGTAACCTAGGGCTATATTGTGGTGGAATTGAGTGGTGATCTTGTGCCCACTAGGTATTTGATATAATTCCCAAGGGGCTTGTGAGTCAAATTGATGGGATCCTAGAATTGTATTACAGTCAATTGAGTCTAAGTATCACCCGAGAATAATGTGAGCATTTAATGAAATTCTCGTGGGAGGGATGACTTGTGTTTTGGTGACTTGTAGGAGAATTGGTGGCCATTGGAGTTTAGGACTGCCAAGTGTTCGCCGAAATGCCCTTGTGAACCCTAAATCGTGTTTTGGGATTATCATAATATAGTGGGGCTTGTATGTGGAGTAAATGGGATGCGTTGAGTTTTGAGGATTGTTATAAGTCCCTTAGAACCTAGGGGACACCGGGTGTTCAAAGAAATCACTACGTGGGTATTGAAATGGGATTGGGTGTTTAAGTCCCCTCCCTTCATCTTTCGATAAACTTGGGCCTTCCTTAGCCCCATTGCGGTAGAGTGTTGGTCTTGAAACATTTGTTGGAGGTTGAATTGTCGTGGTGGTTATATCCCTTGGATTGGCCAAGGTTGAGTTAGTGATTGAAGAAATTAAGTAAGTTGTACGATATGCCCAAATGAATATCAAATATGGAGGATGTGCCCCACGAGGGCTACTCGTACTCAACCTTGAATCTATTACTTGAGAATCTTGTAATGAAAAGAATGTGATTTGATGGCCCTGGTTAGGCACAATAACAATGATAAAAAGGAATGAAAGGATAAATCAAGAATGTAATTGTGATGGGATTCTTGGATTTATTCCTAATACGATGGACACACTTAACAACGTATAATCATAGGGATACGGTAACTCTCCCAACGATTTGGGAAGCGCAATAATTATTATGCGGGAATGGACTTATAACGTGATTCCCTGGGTGGTCGCTCCACCCATGACATTGTGCACAATGGGAGTAACTTGGCCCTCCCAACGAGTTGGGGAACGACGGACGAAAAGGATAGTAGGCCGACAAGCCACTATGCTGGACCCAAACCAAATATGAAAACGATTCCTAAGTACGATAAAAGAAAATGATTGGATAAATCAAGAACGGACTTATGAGAGGATTCTTGGATTTATGCCTCTTGCAAAATGATAGAACGGTTGGTAACACGTAACGAGAATGATAGGATAACCGGAATGGACTTGGCTAGGGATTCCGTATTTCATCCATGTTTTGAAGTAAATAAATGGAAAGATGAAAAAAAAGAATGAAACACCTCAAATATCCAATGTGGCATATGAATCCAATACTTAACACTAATGATAATTGGCATGGTTTGCAATGTAAGTTAGCGTTGCATAACTTGACGTGGCTTCGGTTGGAAGTCCTTAGGGGGTCTTTATGGTTGTGTTACCCTATTAGCGAGTTCGGTGGATTAGTGCTAGAGTTTGCTACGGTTGGACCTAGGATGCTTTACCCTTTGCACTCACTTGAAGTTGAGGATTTGGTTGTCCATACATTGTAGGCGACATGCCTATGATTACCCTTGTTTTAAGTTAGGTTTGCACCATATGCACTTGAGTTCTTTACTACTTTTGTACTGTGGCTTGTGGACACGTAGGCACGCACCGCATGTGCATGCTTGGTAGTAGTTAGGCGTTTTCTCACTGACCTGTGGTTTGCTCAAACCCTCCTTATTTTTCTTTTTCTAGTTCTGTGTTGCAGGGCTAGGAGGACTTGGTGACTTAGAGTTGGAGTCAGCTGTTGGATTTTCTTGGGCTCGGCTACTCCAGTTTCAGTAGATCCTTTTGCAGAGTATATTGTAGATATAGTGTTTTCAGTTGTAGTTCATTTCTCGTACTTGTAGTTCTTTCTATTCACAGTAGCAGTTGTAATAGGCTTGTACTTGTACCTCACTTCCGCTCTTCACTTTGTTGTACTTCTACTTTGTACTGCTTTGTCATGTAATGAGAAATTCAACTGACTGTATCTGGATGACAAGTAGTTATTTCCCCTATTTGTTATTTAAACTGTATTTCAAAAAACAAATGGTTTGAAAATCCAGGGTGTGACAACTTGGTATTAGAGCTTTCGGTTCCAATACCTTGGAGCCGTGGGGAGACACTTAGTCTCCATGGGGTCTCTTGGTCATTACATTGTTCTTCAGTCATGTCTGTGTGCTTGATGTGCTCTATCACATCATGACCTTGTGTCTTTGAGGTACCCTTCATGTCTGTCTCCTTCCACGAATGTTGAGTTTATCTATCCTTTGGAAGTTGAGTATTGATCTTTTGTGGCAAGTCTAGTTGCCTTGCGGTGAGCGTGTGCTCTTGTGTCCTCTTTCCTAGTGATCATGGTACATCCTTTGTGGTTATTGTTTGACCTTAGGCTCATCTGTTTCGCTAGAGTTGAGATTATAGTTTGTGGTAAGATGAGACTTGTGGAAGTATTCGAGGTTGTCGTTGTGGTTATCCCTCGTCTTGTCGTGGGTAAGGCTAAATTTAGGTCTTGTTGGCACGTTGTGTTAGGACTTTTTAAATTTCATCATTGGTTTGGTTATGGGTAGTACCCCTTGGAGCCCCTTTCTATTTCAAAGTTGGTTGTTTTTCCATATTGAGGTCTTAACAATCGTGTAGTTGTTGGTAAAATAGACCCTATGGTCCATCCGAGTTTGTGTTCCCTTTGTTATGTTAGTCGAAGTCTTGAGGCATTGCTAAGATTTTCTAGTATTCTTCTTTAAGGGGTATGACCTGTTGGTCATATCCCTTCGCGAAATTGAATTAGTTGCACTCGTTTTCGATTTTATAGGCTTAGCGATGCCATTATTCGTTAGTTCGTAGAGTTAAGTTCGGATGTGATGTGTTATTCCATGTTGGAATTCTTACATTATGTTGACTTGGACCGGTTGGTCGTGAGAAGTTCAACATAGAAGTTCGTTTGTTGGAATTTGGGCTTACTGCTCATGTGGAGGCTTGGATGCTCCTTGAGAGTTGTTTGTCTCTCTCGTATTCTCTCGGGTCTTCTTGATTGAATGACGTTAGTTGTTCCCTTGCAAGTTAACTATATGGTTGCGAGTCGTGTCGTGAGTTCCTTGAACGAATACATTGTTTGAATTGTTTCTAGCTCGATGACAAAAGTGATCCTCTTGTTCAAATCTTTGGCTTGTAAGGAGTTGTAGGATCCTTGGTGCTTTACGTGTTCATTGTTGGGAGTCCTAGTGGTGTGTCCCTTACCACCTATTGACTTGTTGGACCATTGTCGTATTTTTCCTCGGGTTAAATTTGAGTTGAGAGTTCACCCATGTGAATTCATGTCTAGTGGTAAATTCTTCCAAGTGACCGGTGTCACTTTGTGCGATCGTTCTATCCCGACCTTGATGTAGACTGTTCTTGTATAGATACGTGTGTGTTTTTGTCGATTGGCATCTCTTTTATTTGACTCAGTTGACGTGGTGTGTTATGAAGAAACTCATGTGAGGTATCATTTGGTTTCATATCTCTAGGCGTGGTATTATGATTCCTTTCCTTTGGTTGGTGTCGACTTGATTGATGTGATTTGTATCGATAGTTTCCTTTCTTTATCCTTGAAGGACCATCTCTTCGGCAGTCGTGTTTTGAGTACAGGTGATGTATCCACTATGTGGTGTTGGAACTCTAGTGGTGAAAGAGATTTCAATTTCCCATTTCGTTGTTTCATCTGACACACACTTTATACTGTGTGTTTCATTGACCGTAGGTTAATGGGTTTTGGAAAATTTAGAAAGCCTCGTGTTCTATTGGCCGTGAGCCAAGGGTTTCTTCGGTTGATGATCTTTGGCACCAAATCAGAGTCCCTTTTGTATCTAGTGTTTTGTTGTTTCTTATTGACGATTCGTGCGGAGCTTGTTGACTCCTTGATAGCATTCACTTGAATTGTACTCCGTTCAATATATGTTGTAAGGCTTGTTGATCCTTGGGTGACGTTTCTTTGACTTATGTTTCATTTGATGCATGTGGTGAGACTTTTCACGTTCCTTGTGGTATTTTGTTTGAGTTACATCTCAAATCATGGATCACCCATGTAGTGTGTCATTTTATTCCAAACTTCTAGTTGGGTGACGTTTTTCGATCTTGTTTCACTCCTGATTTCGGTAGAGTTTTTTCATGTTCGAATGATGTTGTATTCCCGTACTTGTCGCTCTATCGATGTTGCATCCTTGGCTCGAATATTAGTAGTTCCAATTTTGGTTACGAGACTCTAGTAGAAGTAGAAACGACTGTTTTCGTTCATTATGCTTTTGCGTTGAACATTGCTTGATCGTCGGCAAGAAGTTTGTGGACTTAAGATGTATGTATCCATTTATCCATGGGAAAGTTGGGTACGAATGCATATTGTGGTCTATACTTGGTGTGAGTTTAGTGACATGCCATGTTGTTTGGGCTTGGCACTTGTACATTTTGGCGTGTGTGAATGCGTGAGTACTTTCTTGGTTATGTGATACACGTTTGACGTGGTGAAATGATTTGAGAAGAGCTACCAGCTGGGGCATCTCAAAATAAATCACAAAGGTCATACGGTTACCACACTAACTAGGATGTGTGTGTTTGCTGTGGTGTATTCTTTAACTCGAGAGTTGGAGCATATTCATGTGTTGCATTTATTTTTGTTAATTCGTGGGCGTTGGTGCGATGATGTATCCTCGCTAGTTATGATTCTCCAAGCGTTCGTTCAAACGGCTTTGAAGTCGTATCGGCGTATTGGCGTATCAGCATATCGGCATGTCCTTGGTGTGTCCTTATGCATCGGTGCAACCGTGGTGTGATTATTGGCTTGTGGAGGATGACAACGTGAGAGTTGCCTATGTACGAGCTAGAAGATCGATAAGAGAGAGTGTTGACGTCGGTGGCAATCGATTCATCTATTCCTTCTTCGTTTGGTAAGAATCGTCGTGGGAAGGTTACAAGTTCTTGGTCCTCGAGTAGGTTGTCTCTTGTGTAACCCTCCGTTCTTTGGTATCTTGATAGAATCGTTTTCGTGTCGGCATATCTGTATCGTATCGGGAAGCTTTCCCTTACCTCTTGGCATGTTTGTGAGCATGCGGGTTGTGAAGTGTGTCCTTGCATTGTGCTCTTGCGAATAAATCATTGGATGTTGAAGTGAGATCGTCCCTATGCTTATCCATGTGTCCTTCAAGTGTTCGGACACCTGTAGCGAATCCAATCATTTTGATTGAAATCACTCTCGTGTCTATTGTGATCCAACTCTTGAGGCGTTCGTGGTGGAGGTAAGTTTCAATCTCGATTCATTGGTTGAGGGATGGAATCCCTCGGTTTCAATAGTTGAGTGGTTTGGTTTTCATCCCCTCTCTTTCTTACTCAATTTCGAGGACGAAATTTCTTTAAGGGGTATGAGATGTAACAACTTGAATTTTTAAAATCATTTAAATGCAATTCTTTGGTTTTAAAATATATCTCGAGAAGTTTTGAATTGATTGTGACCTCTCAGTCTTGGATTTCTTTCCTCGGCATGTGATTCGGGCATTGACGGGGGTATCTTAATAAGCCCGCAAATTGTTCGTTCGTTCGTCGTATTCGTTTGTGAACTTGAGAGAGATCACGACGTGGCCTTAGGATGCTTATTCGATGTGTGGCACATGTTGGAAATGTCTGGGTTTGCGTAGGAAAGGTTCGGAAGAGGTTCAGAGTTATTTTGGCACGTTTGGCTGAAGGCTCGTCCGGACCAGGGCTGGTCCCGTCTGGACGAAGGAGAAGAAAGTTGGGGTTGTGCAATAGGAGGCTTCGTACGGACCGGGGTGGTGTTTGTCCGGACAGCAAAGGGTTCTCGTCCGGACAACGGGATTCTCATCCGGACGGCGCGACAGCTAGTTGCGATTTAAGTTTGGGGTTTTATTAATTTCGGTCCAAAAACATTTCCCTTCTTCTCTAAAACCCGAAAATCCTCTCCGTCTCTCTCTAAAACCCTAAAACCTCTCCCTTCTCTCTCAAATCCACCCAAATCCATCAATCACTCAAAATATCACCTTCACAAAGGTTGTAGAGCGCGACGAGGGCTTCGCTGTGATGTGCATGGATCGTAGTTGTGTGGAGGATCTCTCTCCGGTGGATCTCAAACCTTGGCTTATCCTTGGATCTTTGAAGAAAACCTCCTCCATTAACATTGTCAAGCTCGAGGAGATCTACGCGGTGGTAGGTTCTGATTGTAGCGGTTTGAGGACGTTTTCCGGTGACCTCCAAGCTCTGGCGACTTTTCCGGTGACCTCCAAGCTCCGGCGACTTTTCCGGTTGGTAAACTTCTAACTATTGTTGAGAATGTGTGTGTGTGTGTGTGTACATAGGTTTCGATTTTGTAGCCATAGTAGGTACATTGCATTTTGTAACCTAGGGCTATATTGTGGTGGAATTGAGTGGTGATCTTGTGCCCACTAGGTGTTTGATATAATGCCCAAGGGACTTGTGAGTCAAATTGATGGGATCCTAGAATTGTATTACGGTCAATTGAGTCTAAGTATCACCCGAGAATAATGTGAGCGTCACGTGTTTGATGAAATTCCCGTGGGAGGGATGACTTGTGTTTTGGTGACTTGTAGGATAATTGGTGGCCATTGGAGTTTAGGGCCGCCAAGTGTTGGACGAAATTCCCTTGTGAACCCTAAATCATATTTTGGGAATATCGTAATATTTGAATTGTAGTAGGGCTTGTATGTGGAGTAAATGGGCTGCGTTGAGTTTTGAGGATTGTTATAAGTCCCTTAGAACCTAAGGGACACCAGGTGTTCGAAGAAATCACTATGTGGGCATTGTAATGGGATTGGGTGTTTAAGTCCCCTCCCTTCATGTTTCGATAAACTTGGGCCTTCCTTAGTCCCGTTGCGGTATAGTGTTGTTCTTGAAACATTTGTTGGAGGTTGAATTGTCGTGGTGGTTGTATCCCTTGGATTGGCCAAGGTTGAGTTAGCGATTGAAGAAATTAAGTAAGTGGTTCGATATGCCCAAATGAATGTCAAATATAGAGGATGTGCCCCATGAGGGCTACTCGTACTCAACCTTGAATCTATTACTTGAGAATCTTATGATAAAAAGAATGTGGTTTGATGGCCTTGGTTAGGCACGGTAACAACGATAAAAAGCAATGAAAGGATAAATCAAGAATGAACTTATGATGGGATTCTTAGATTTATTCCTAATACGATGGACACACGTAAGAACATGGAATCATAGGGAGACGGTAATCCTCCCAACAATTTGAGAAGCGCCAAATTATTATGCGGGAATGGACTTATGACGGGATTCCCTGGATAGTCGCTTCACCTACGATATTGTGCACAATGGGGGTAACTTGGCCCTCCCAACGAGTTGGGGAATGACAGACGAAAGGATAGTAGGATGACAAGCCACTATGCCGGACCCAAACCAAATATGAAAACGATTCCTAAGTACGATAAAATAAAATGATAAAATAAATCAAGAACAGACTTATGAGAGGATTCTTGGATTTATGTCTCTTGCAAAATGATGGAACGGTTAGTAACACGTAACGAGAATGATAGGATAACCAGAATGGACTTGGCTAGGGATTCCGTAGTGTATCCATGTTTTAAAGTAAATAAATGGAAAGATGATAAAAAGAAAGAAACACCTCAAATATCCAATATGGCATATGAATCCGATACTTAACGGTAACGATAGTTGGCGTGGTTTGCACTGTAAGTTAGCGTTGGATATCTTGACGTGGCTTCGGTTGGAAGTCCTTAGTGGGTCTTTATGGTTGTCTTACCCTATTAACGAGTTCGGTGGATTAGTGCTAGAGTTTGTTACGGTTGGACCTAGGATGCTTTACCCTTTGCACTCACTTGAGGTTGAGGATTTGGTTGTCCACACGTTGTAGGCGACATGCCTATGGTTACCCTTGTTTTGAGTTAGGTTTGCACCATGTGCACTTGAGTTCTTTACTGCTTTTGTACTGTTGCTTGTGGACACGTAGGCATGCACCGCATGTACATGCTTGGTAGTAGTTAGGGGTTTTCTCACTGAGTTGTAGTTTGATCAGACCCTCCTTCTTTTCCTTTTTCTAGTTCTATGTTGCAGGGCTAGTAGGACTTGGTGAATAGGAGTTGGAGTCAGGTACTGGCTTTTCTTGGGCTAGGCTACTCCAGTTTCAGTAGCTCCTCTTGTACAGTATATTGTAGATACAATTTTTTCAGTTGTAGTTCCTTTCTTGTACTTGTAGTTCTTTCTGTTCACAGTAGCAGTTGTGGTAGGCTTGTACTTGTACCTCACTTCCGCTCTTTACTTTGTTGTACTTCTACTTTGTACTGCTCTGTGATGTAATGAGAAATTCAACTGACTGTATCTGGATGACAAGTAGTTATATCCCTTGTTTGTTATTTAAATTGTATTTCAAAAAAATGGTTTGAAAATCCAAGGAGTGACAATGGCCCTGTCACAAATCCTCCCTCACGACACCTCAGAATCAAATTCCAAATTTTCTTCTTAATTCACACTTCCTTCCTCCTAGATCAAATTCTTGCACTGGGACCCCCAAAGCTTAATTAAACTTTCAATCTAGTTTATTTTATTCTTTAAGCATTTACAAAGCACCAAAATATTTCTATAAAATCCTCAAACAATTCCCAAAATTCTTAAACATTTCTTAAGCCCAATAATTAGTTCTAATCTTAAATGATTATCTATTAGTATTCTTAAAACACGACATAGGTCTTACAATTCTCTCCAACTACAAAAATTTCATCACCGAAATTTAGAATAAAACTACTATTTCTTCTCTAATTACCTTGCCTCACTATTGAGAAGGAAAAAACTATCACGCCTCATCCCTGATAACTATAAAGTCAACTATCCAAAGATGACATGTGGCGACAACATCTACTAAACTCAAACCACTATACGACAACTGAAAATAAAAACTCACATTATAGATCTCTGATACAATAAATTCTGATGATACAGACTCAAATAAATAAAAAAGAACTCTAGAAAACATGTCTGATACAACTCGACAACTCAACACAACTCAACAACTGCTACTACAGCTCAACTCCAACACAACCCTGAACAACTACTACAACTCTGAATAAAGAAAAGTAGACTCAAAGTGAGAGCTAAACATCATCTCAAATATAATAAAAAGATAATAAAAGACTCACAGACTCTATAACTCTACTATAAACTTACAGCTGGACTGGACTGAACTGTGGACTCTAGCCTCTGACACCTAAAAAGATAGGCACATACGTGCATCAACGACGACGACTGGTAAATACTTAAATGAAAAGCATAAAGAAAAGAAGCAAAAATAGCTAAGGATCAGCATCTCTTTAAAAACCCACACACTCTTTCCAAAATCATTTTCTTTTATGAAATCACCATTTTCCACTCACACAACACCTTTTAAATTACATCTCTCAAATCACCCATTTATCTCTTTTACTCAACACAAAACACCATTTTAGATTTCTTTAATAATCACAAATAAAGTTCCCAACTCGTAGAATCACCATCTCAAGAAAAAGATCATATAGATCTAACACCACACCATACCACACCTTATATTCTCGCACAATAATAGCCAAGGGTCATTCAATCCTGGTGACCAACCGTTAAGTCAGATCTGATACCCTAGGTACATTCTCGGACAAGCAACACGTAATGATCCATGGGCCACTACATCAGCCCCAATGGTAAAGACTATCACCTTTATCTCTAGGTGTAAATATATATATAATATCACCATCTCAATTTGCACCACCTGTGCATAATGATCCATAGACCCACCTGATCTATGGCAAGGCTATTAAAGCACTCCATAAATATCATTTTGATAATTATAACACCTTTCTTTTATTTCACCAAAGTACATCTTTTTACACAACACCGTTATACTCAACACCACATTTAACTTAACAATATATTTCTTATTTGAAAATCTCTTTAACTCACCAAAATCATTATTCAATTTCACATTTCTCAAAACACATCTCACCTTTGAAATCACCTTTAACGCACACCAAATCCATTTATCTTCTCTTTTTCACAAAACATCTTTTGCATTTGAAAGCATATTTTCACAACTCATTCTATTTATAAACATGTGATCCAAAGGATTTTTAAATTCTCAACACTTTCTAAAACATACACTTTTATACTAATAAAAGTAATAACTTACTTAACCTTATACGATCCATAAAAAGTACTCACCTTAATACCGAATCCTCCAAGACAATCACCGATTCCACAATCACTTAGGAATAAACCAACGCACTAGATAAGATACAATGAATACAAGTTTTTCAATCTTCTTAATCATCTTTTAATCTTATCTAACTTCTTAACTTCTGAAACACATTCTAAAACTTTTGATCAACTACTGAAATTTATCAAAATAATACCCAAGGCTTTAGAACAGGACCCGAGACCAAATTTCCATGGTTTAAAACTCACTGTCAAAATCAGCAGACCACCGGTGGATGCACTGACGGATGCATCGGTTGCACCGGTGTATCGACCGGTGTATCGACTGGTCCTGCAGCCAGTCGGGAAAAAATTTGCAGAATTGGGTTTCCTTATTTTTCTGGGTTTTCCTTGATTTACCCTTAGCTTCCTTCGATATATGGGCTGATATTTCTTTTTCTCAATCCATCTAGCAAAATCAACATCACAAATAATTATTAGCTATGCTAAGAATTGGTTAAGGAAGATGGAAGAAAGTTTGAGGATTTTATAGAAATATTTTGGTGCTTTGTAAAGGTTTAAAGAATAAAATAAACTAGATTGAAAGTTTAATTAAGCTTTGGGGGTCCTAGTGAAAGAATTTGATCTAGGAGGAGGAAAGTGTGAATTAAGAAGAAAATTTGGAATTTGATTTTAAGGTGTAACTAATTGTTGGGCCTAAGAAATGTTTAAGAATTTTGGGAATTGTTTGAGGATTTTATAGAAATATTTTGGTACAACTCTGTGTTTTTAGAATTTGAAAATTATACCTCAATTGATCAGAAATAAATCCGGAACTTTTGCAGCGAACTTGTTTTCCTCTATTCCCAAGTACTGTTCATCACATCCTTTATCAAATCTCGGCAAATTAACCAAAATCCTATCGATCCAAATAACACTAGTTGTTCTACTAAGAATCTAGAGCAATTCTATACTTTTAGAATTTGAAACTTTTATCTCAAATGATCGATATGAAATTCAGAAGTTGATTGCAAATCTGGTTCTTCTTCTCCCTAAACATTGATCATCTTCTTCTATGTGAAACCCTCCTCTGAAATTCCAAAGCAGCTCCCTCACTCTCACCCGATCAGCTCTCTCTTCTATCTTGCACAAGAGTTCTAACTCATTCATCCAATTCCTGCCAACCCATATAATTATTTACGATTGCTACCAATTTGTGACAACACTATAGTTCAATCCCAACATCACAACACCTCCCACAAACTCAATCTGAACTCATGACACCTATACTATGACGATCATTCTTGAATCCAAATGTTTCCATGAATCCTTCACGTAGTTATTAGATACAAATTTGTATCTATGGCCCTGTCACAACTCCTCTCTCACGACACCTCAGAATCAAATTCCAAATTTTCTTCTTAATTCACACTTCCTTCCTCCTAGATCAAATTCTTGCACTAGGACCCCTAAAGCTTAATTAAACTTTCAATCTAGTTTATTTTATTCTTTAAACCTTTACAAAGCACCAAAATATTTCTATAAAATCCTCAAACAATTCCCAAAATTCCTAAACATTTCTTAAGCCCAACAATTAGTTCTAACGTTAAATGATTATTTATTATTATCCTTAAAACACGATA
>NMUG010003652.1:0-14576 GCA_002855965.1 Monotropa hypopitys
AGAGAGAGAGAGAGAGAGAGAGAGCTCACTGTAGCTGGTGGTGGTGGTAGCCGGCGCTGGTGAAGACAGTGATCTTGTTGGGCGGCACCGGAGCAAAAAGTCTGGCTAGGGTTACGGGGTGGGGTTGGGTGGGTGGTTGGGTCAATCCCGTATGTTTTTTTCGTTTTCATTTTTGGGAGTTGGGGGTTGAGGGGTGGACTAATCTGGACCATCCATCTTAATTGTAATCCAATGGCCACTTCCTGTAAGGACCTCATCCGTAAGGGTAAAATACGAACCATGCATTTTTTGCTACTTCCCGATTAAATTTTTATGATCTGAACCGCTCAATCTGTTTAGAAGGTGTTTTTTAGTGTCTGCAAAAAATGGTCAAAAAATATGATCAGGAAGGCATTTATTTGATCAAATTTTATACAGACTGTTCATTATAGTTTTATGAAAAAACTGTCCAGATGAACCCTTCCCGATCATTTTTTTGATTTTTTCTTGTGGGAACCCTATCAACATGTTTTAAAGACATTGAACGGTTTGAATCATTCAAATTCGATTTAAAAATGGTGGTCCATATTTTACCCTTACGGGTTGGTCCTTACTGGAAGTTTTCTGTATATGAGTCCACTTCCTGTAAGAACTTCATTCTTAAGGGTAAAACATGGACCACACATTTTTGGTTACTCCTCGATCAAATTTTTACGATCTGAATCGTTCAATGTGTTTAGAAGGTGTTTTTTAGGGTCTCTGCAAAAATAGTCAAAAAATATGATCGGGAAGGTCTTCATCCGATCATACAGACTGTTCATTACAGTTTTATGAAAAAACTGTCCAGATGAAGCCCTTCCCGTTTTTTTTTCTGTTTCTCGTGGAAACCCTTATCAACACGTTTTAAAGACATTGAACGATTCAGATCATTCAAATTCGATTTAGAAATGGTGGTTCATATTTTATCCTTACGGATTGGTCATTAGTGGAAGTTTTCTGTATATATATACATAGAGTCCACTTCAAATGAGGGATCCCCATCTAAATGAATTTATGTACTTCTAATCCCGACCATTAGATTCATCCAAGGGTTTATATTGTAGTACACTTTAATGTGTTAAAAACAAAGATGAGTGATCTGAATTAGAAATTCACAAACTCATTTAGATGGGAATCACTTATAGGAAGTTTTGTATATATACACATACATACATATATATATATATAAAGTTCATATCACATCAGGACCCTCCCTTATTTTATAAAATCCGGAGGGTTCCCGTAAGTTCAATTTTCTGATTAAATTTTAATGATTTGAACTGTTCAATGTTTTTAAAATATGTTTTAAGGGTACTCGTGAGGAATTGTCAAAAAAATTGCTCGGGAAGGGCATTATCTGAGCAGTTTTTATACACACCGTAGATAAACAGTTTTATACACACTGGTTTGGTCAGGACTAAATCAGGACTACTCTTTTGAAATTAAAATTTCATGATCCGAACCGTTCAATGTCTTTAAAACGTGTTGATAAGGGTCTCCGCGAAAAACAGTCAAAAAAATAACCGGGAAGGGCTTAATCTGGACAATTTTTTCATGAAACTGTAATGAACAGTCTGTATAAAACTTACTCGGATGAAGACCTTCCCGATCTTATTTTTTGACCATTTTTTGCAGGGACCCTAAAAAACACATTCTAAACACATTGAGCGGTTTATATTGTGAAAATTTGATCGGGAAGTGGCCGAAAAAGCTTGGTCCATATTTTGCCCCGACGGAACCAATCCTGACAGGAAGTGCTCTCTCTCTCTCTCTATATATATATGCAAAATAGGAAAATCATGGAAGCATTATATGGACCTAGAAGAAATTGAAAGAAAGTAAAAACTTTTTATGGAATTGTTTGTGTATAAATATTGCACCAAAACCACATGCATTGTCCAAAGAAATGAGGCTTAAATTCCAAATTCCTTTTAGGTGTAGTATTTTGTCATACATTCCGCAAATCCAGGAGTATCTCTGGCATTTATTGGAGATTTTGAAGCCTAACTGCGATTTGAATGCTACCGGGACATTTATTATTGGATACTATAAACCGTGGTCGCCTAGTCGGCTTTTCTGCAGCAATTTGGAAATAATGTTTGTTGAGAAGCTTTACATTGCCCATTTCTTTGAATGCTGCGTGGTCTACCCTTGACGATGTTCTGGCCTGCAGCGTTTTACTTTTAAATCGGTAGGGTTGAGTTTCTGAAAAAGATGACTGTAGTTTTCGTCTATACACATATCTACTTTAACTTTTCCTTGCTAAACTTGAATTTCTACATGTGGGGTGTTTCTTATCCGACTTAACTGTTGATGCATGAAAAAGGGTTTCCTCATCTAGCATTATATTCATGTTTTGTTAGTTCTTCACTGATGACATGCTTCTGAGTTCATGTGTGTCATGGTCATTGCTAGTTTGTATCAGTTACTTTTTCTTACTTGGGTCTACACGATTAAAACGAGTTGTAATCCGTTTGTTGTGCAATTACTTAGATACCTACTGGTGTTCTTAATTTCAGGTTGGCATATATGTAGTAGCTGTCAGAAGACTGCCCA
Source organism: Monotropa hypopitys (assembly GCA_002855965.1). NCBI lineage: Eukaryota > Viridiplantae > Streptophyta > Magnoliopsida > Ericales > Ericaceae > Monotropa > Monotropa hypopitys. Next base: position 2,575 of record NMUG010003652.1, read on the forward strand.
TTACATGTGCTACACTTGCACATATTCCTTGTGCAAGGCATGCACTAAATATGCAGACTACGTGTGTGTACGAGAGAACAAAGGCTTCTGCACGACATGCATGAAAACTATTATGCTGATTGAAAACAATGGTCAAGGGAACAGGGAAATGGTGGGCTTGATTATTTATCCCCCTTTGCACTAATGTTTCGTGTAGATGCTCCTGCAAATTATCGGTTTAAGCTCTTCATCATTTGCTGGACTTGCGCTGAATGTGGCTCGTTCTCTAGTTTCATGTTCTCTCTCTTAGCTCTATATGTTGAGAACTTGGTTAATCAGGTTTAGGATTGAGTCTGACACATTATTGTTTCTGAAGCCGAAGTTACGTGGATGCTAAAATTTTCTCAATGGTCTACTCGTGTTGCGATCTGAAGGCCGTGACGTTGAGTGTGATATAGATTATGAGTTATTTTTAACATATTTTTGGAATGTAAATTGTTTTGACGGGTTTATTTACACTACTAATTTACTTTAGATTTCTTTTATTCCAGTTATCTTGGAATGATCTAGCCACAGGTTTCAAAATTTTCTTCTCTGGGTTCTTGTGCCTTTGAACTTCCGGTCTGGCTTGATAGTTAAACGATCGATGGTGATTCCGATCTGCATTTAAAAATTTGATAGTAAATGCTGTAGTGTTGTTGACCTGCATTTGCGCCGATTTGCCGCCTCAATTTGCCACATGCTCTCAAGTGTAACGCTCAGAGATCATAACTGGGTTTATTTCTCCTGGCAATTTATTTTTGAATGCACATTCTAACACTAAATGTAGCTAGAGTTAAAGAACCTTCCTGTCACTTTTCTAGTAGTGTTGTTTTGCCAAGTACATGAATGTTGAATACAACATCCTTGTTTGGTAAGTTACAAGCTTCTGGATAGGATTGAGGAAAGGGACGTATTACCTGCTCATGATAGCACCTCATTGAGCTTATTTAGTCTAACCAAGTCAGTACTGCTTAGGTCCATTTCTCTTGGACTCTTCCTCCTGCTTTTGATAGTGTAAACGTATCTGATGCTGTGCTGAGACCTAAGCCTCTTTATAGTATTAACGGTTAGTTCCATGTTGTTAGGCTGTTAATATTCATTGAGATATTAAACCTATTGTATTAGGATCCTCCAGATTATCAAATTCTGGTTGTTGGAGTTTTATCTAACAGTTGTAACCCTAAGTATGGTCACAATTCACAAGCAACAGTTGAAAGATTTAAGAAGAAATCAGAAGAACAGAAGGACCTGAAAACAAACAATATTGCTCTGTGAACAAAATTTGTATCAGAGTAGACGGAAGGCGGTAGTCATTCATGGGAAAAAACTAAAATTGGAAACATAAAAGAGGTGAAAGGGCAAATGAATGGATCATACTTGAAGTTGGAAGCAGTTGTGTACCACTCAAATTATTGGCTGCTTGAAACAACTATTTCGTTTTGGGGCAGCTTTTGGATCTTTTAGGTAATCATAATCTTCTGCGTGTAACTTGGGCAGGTTCAGGTAGATTTTGATGACCAGGGTAGCTGGGAGTATCTTTTCAAGGTATACTGGGTTCTCTTGAAGGGGAAGCTATCTTTAACTTTAGATGAGCTTACTCAAGCTCAAAATCCGTGGAAAGCAGCTAGTACTGTGGCATCTAAGGCAAAATCGTTGAATGTGCATTTTGGTGTTAATGATGGCAAAGTTTCTATTTCAAACCATATGTCTGGACCCCTGGAGGCAAATAAGGATGGTACTGTGGCATCTAAGGCAAAATCGTTGAATGTGCATTTTGTTGGTAATGATGGCAAAGTTTCTATTTCAGACAGTATGCCTGGACACCTGGAGGCAAATAAGGATGGTACTGCAAAATCATTGGATGTGCATTTTGGTGCTAATGATGGCAAAGTTTCTATTTCAGACAGTATGTCTGGACACCTGGAGGCAAATAAGGCTGCTACTGTGGGGTCTAAGGCAAAATCTTTGGATGTGCATTTTGGTGGTAATGATGGCAAAGTTTCTATTTTAGACAGTATGTCTGGACACCTGGAGGAAAATAAGGCTGGTATTGTGGCCTCTAAGGCAAAATCTTTGGATGTGCATTTTGGTGGTAATGATGGCAAAGTTTCTATCTCAGACAGTATTTCTGGACACTTGGAGGCAAATGATTTTGACAGGACAAAAGAACAGCTAAACTTACCTAAAAAGGGTGACTCTCCCGGCACTGACAGATCGATTAGTGGCAATAACAGCACTTCTGTGGGAACCATAGAGTGGGCATCTAAAGAACTCTTGGAGTTTGTTGCACACATGAGGAATGGCGATATATATGTCTTATCTCTATTTGATATCCAGACGCTTTTGTTAGAATATATAAAGATACACAATCTTTGCGATCCACACGATAAAAGTCAAATCATTTGTGATTTGAGGCTTAGAAGCCTGTTTGGGAAACCACGCGTGGGTCACTTTGAAATGTTAAAGCTACTTGAATATCACTGTGTTACTAAAGAGGAACCCGGGAAAGTTGTAATTCAAGGCAATGACGTTCATGGTATTGTGAGCCAGGTTGAGGGTGATGGAAAAAATGATAACCTACGCATGATGGATAAACATAAGAAACATAAAACTCGCAGAAAAGGGGACGAGAGAGGACCGCAAACAAATTTAGATGAATATGCTGCAATTGATGTTCACAACATTAAGTTGATCTATTTGCGGCGTAACTTGATGGAAAGGCTACTTCTTGATAGTGGAAAGTTCCATGATAAGGTCGTTGGGTCGTTTGTGCGAATAAGAATTTCCAGTTCCGATCTGCATGAAGATATATTCAGGCTTGTCGAAGTTGTAGGTATGCAAACATACCTATTTTTAGGAGTCTTAATTACACTGCAAATACATATCATCAGATGCTTCAAAATGTTGATATTTAACTTTCAGGTACTTGTAAGGTGGCGGTGCCATATAATATTGGGGACAAGACAGCAGATTTCATGCTTGAAATATTAAATTTGGACAAGAAAGAGAGCATATCAATTGTTGCAGTTTCCAGTCAAGAATTCTCCGAGGTGATTTAGCATCCTGCTTTGACCTCACATTCCCCATTGGCCAAATTTAGAAAGCTAGATTCTCTATATTCATATATGAAAAACTTTCTATTGTGTGGAGATTTTTTCTTGATAACACAGAGATCAATATTTTCCGGTGGGTTATATGCAGACATGCATGTCATCGGTCTAACTATTAGGGACACCTGCGATGATTGTCATTCAGCATACCTTTAGCTACAATCTAAACTAAACAAGCATTTTCTGGTGATGAAGACCCCACAGGACTCTAGGGCTTCAATTGGAAGCATGTTTGAAGACCTTTTATTTGACTAATCATTAGAGATGTACTCAAATTTCTGTGCGGAAATTGGCATGATACTTTCATTTCTATCATTGTAATTTTATGAGTTAAAACCTTTACTGGGGTTTGTAGGACTTTTTCGACCTTCACTTGTTCTAGATACACACATCACTACCGCCTTTGATGGATTTCTGTTATGTGTGTGATTTCCTTAGCCCCAAATTTGTTTCTTAGTTGACTGTTCTTGTATTGAAACACGTCTAACTCACACTCCTAATAGTAGATTTTTGTAACATTTTGTATATTTCTTTCCTTTTTTGTCTTACGTTTTGCTCTAGTTTGGAGCCTAGGATAATACGTGCACACTGACGGTTGGATTTGTCTTTTAAAAAATTTCATTATCAAGATATTATGATCACACCCATATGAAGCACCTTCCCCTTCATATATCTATTCTATTTCTATACAATATCCTCTCCATTGATTGGGCCGAACCAAGAAGTATCTCTTCATGGATATCTTTTGATAACCAAATGTAGATATTATTTGAAATGATTGATATTTAATGTCTAGGTTTGGCGAGAATGCATTACTGGGGAATTAAATGTCTTATCATAAAAAAGGAAAATGAATGATGGCAAGATAGAATGATATTGCTTTTATTTTGCGAGATTTTGTATGCTTTTTAATGAGGGCATTCTAAATGCGGTGTTGAAGTCCAACAACTACTTCATCCATGTATTCCAAAGTTACCATGTCAATCGTCACCTGGAACACTAGCTTGAGATTTTTTTTCAGTGATGGACTATAGAACTTATTCTGCATCCAGCCACAGTTTTCCCATTATGTGTTAGGGATATTCAATAACAAAACTAAACTAAACCGAGCCTTAAGCTTCAACCAATTAGGGTCGGCTAAATGAACTTGCCTCCTCCATTGAGCTCTATAGAGGACACCGTGTAACATGATCTCCGAAAAAATTTAGATCATTTCGAACTACCACCTCTAAAGTCAATTTTGGTCCATTTCTTTTCTTAGTGATACCATCTACCCTAATCATATTACTCTTCCTAACTACTGGATCATCTGATCTACAATAAAAATAATCAAATCACCCTAATTTATTTTTTATCATCTTGTGTTATCCCTACCATTCTGCGAAACGCTTTTTTTCTTAATTCCATCTAGCGTAGTCTTATCACACATTCATCTCAACATTTCTAATTGATTTACACTCAATTTACTTGGATCTTACTCACATTTCTTCGCAGTCCAACACTTCAATTTTGCAGGCATCATGCGGTCGCCAACACTCACGGAAGTAGGCCGGAACACTTTGCCATTTTATCCATCCAACTTATATTTATGTGTTACATTATCCACGATCTCTTTACCCTTACTAACAATTTAGCTAAGATATCTAATATGCTCGTCTCTTTTAATATTCTATCTTGGAGGGTTACTCTGGCAACACTAGTGCTTGGACAATAACTAAATTTATGCCTCATGTACTCCGTTTTACTCCTACTGATTTTAAATATTTTTTACTCCAATGCTCAAATTTCTAGTTGGGAATATAATGAAACATGCTTTATCTTGAGGGCTATTATGTCATCACTTTTAATTTGGGTTATTCTAGACTTAGTGTAGCAATTTGGACTGTTGTCAAATTACATGATGTTTTTGTGTTGGCACATGCACATCATTTTGCACTCTGTTCTGAAGCTAATTTTTCTTCCAGGATGAATGCCAACGGTTACGTCAAAGTATAAAATGTGGGCTTGTTAAACGATTGACTGTAGTGAGTGTACATTTTAATGTTGCTTTTTACTACTCATCCGATGTAAATTTCCTTTGATTACCTTAATTTAACATTTTTCATAAGGAGATCCTTCCATGGTTGTAGGGTCAGGTGCGGGAGAAAGCATTGTCACTTCAAGAAGTGAGACTCAATGATGTAAGTCATAGCTTCCCATTGCAATGCACTTTTTTGGGGAAAATGTAAATTTTATAAGCAAAAACACACAAACAAGAGGCCACGAGAGTCAAACCAAGTTTTACAGCACCAAAATAACAGGCACCCCCATCCTACACTAGGGACTGAACACCAAAGCGTCAAAAAATGAAAACACTAAGTATTGCCTTCAAAAAAAATTAACGCTCAATTTGTACTCATTATTAAGTGTCTGGGAATGGGAAATGACGAGGATATACCTAACGTTTACTTGAATTATTTTAGCTGCAAGGTCTTCAAACTGAACTCCTTTCTGCTGAAAGACTATGTTATTCCTTTCTCTCGATAGCCAATATATCGAAGCAACAATACATAGTTTAAAAGTGCTGGAATGTGTCCCACATCGCCTAGTGATGTCCCATTTGTACTTGTTATAACGCTTAAGTTTCCCTCTCCTTAACACCTTGGTTTTAAGGAGAAATGTGAACTTGACTTTTCAACTTGGTATCAGAGCTTGGTTGGGCCTGTGTCTAGTGTGCCGCCGAGTGTCCGGTTACATTGTGTTGTGGTTCAGGAGGGTGTGTTGGAATGTGTCTCACACCCCATTTGAACGTGTCAATGGTGTTGAGTCTGCTCAATAGAGCCAACCATGTAATGAAACTCCACTTAGGTACATTACTACCAAACCAGACATAGTCATGACAAGTAACCACCACTTGCTTTCTTCTAATGGTTTCACAAGCAGAGCTGGCAGAGAATAAGCCATTTCGCGAAGGAAGCCAAATGTCTTGGTCCTCCTCATCACGAGGCTGCAAAGAGCTAGGAGTAACCACTTGAATCTCTCTAATTATCCTATCCCTTCTTCTAGGCCACACCCAAGCACCTTGTTCAATTATTGAGACAACTTTAATCTTCAAAGCATTCCTTATGTTGAAATGATTCTGCACATTTTCGTCACGCTATCTTTAGCCTTTTTTTGAACTTCAATTTTCCTATCTGGTTTTCGTTACAACATTTTATGATCTTAGCTATAATCGCGTTAAATTTTATCTTTCGCTCTCTTTTGGTTTGGATAGTGGCTGGGAACAGAGATAATGCGGTTCACCCATCTCCGGGATCGAGCAAGTGAAAAGGGGCATAAAAAAGAATATCCTTTCTTCACGGCCTATATTTTAAACTCTCATTACTTATCATATTATAGTTACCCCTACATTCCAATATATAGTTGACCAGGTCAAATTAAATGATCCTGTTAAATTGTATTGAACTCTTTGTTTCAGATGTGATATCATGGAAATTAGAAGAGCCAGGGAATAAAAAGGAAAGAAAGGTTTTGTTGTCCATTCTAAAAAGCCGAACAAAAGGGAAAGTTTGGTACATATACTAATTGTTCTATTTGACTTGGACAATTAAGCTATCACCACTACACGATCTGGGAGGTTTTTGTGACTTTCCTAATTCTACACTATTTAAGTATTGTTTTGATAGGTAATACAGGGAGGCTCAAACTTGAGTCTCTTTATGCGAGAAATGCAACCTAAGCCCCCGGGTGTCCTTTAGACTTACATAAGGAAATTTTTACTGTATCATACCCTAGAAACTGAGGGTGGGTAAATGAAAGCTTGGCTTTTCGTTGCAATTAGAATGGAAGATCTCTTTTTGTAACGAAATGCAGATATATGGGGTTGATTGATGTGAAATTGAATGTAATCAAATTTTTATGAAACAGTGGTTCAGATGAAATGCGTATGTTGTAATACTGAAAATGCTCGAGATTCTTAAGTCTTCACCAATCAATCTTTTATATTTTCTGCCTATCCATTTTTGTTATTTTGGACAAGCCGAGCTAATTTTTCGTATTATATTGGTATTCTTTGACCAAATTCACGCTGAGAGAATGTGTAGAGAAACTAGAGCTTCTGAAGACACCTGAGGAACGTCTGCGCATGCTTCATGAGATACCCGAGGTACACACGGATTCAAACATGGATCCAAATTATCAATCTGACAAAGATCCTGGAGTAATAAATTGCAACAATAAACAAGGTATCTTGCATTGCCTTGTGGATTTGGAACTTTCCCATTCCAATCAGTTGTTTCATTTTCTTCCTTCTTTCAAATATGTCTACATCCTATTTACTTTTGCTGGTGATATATGCAGACGAGAATGTAAAATCAAGAGACATTGGATTGAATAGAAATGGAAGGGATCCGAATCCGAACTCTTCATTAAAGGACGATGTTTCATATCAATCTGGCAGTAGAAGCACGTCTTCTCCATTTTGCTTGGATAAAGGAGCTTCTAGCGGGGGCGAAGAAAGAAAGAACGGATCTTTGGGGACTGATGGAAATGCTGCATGCGGATCAAATCCTATTGAGAAACCAGGAAACCAGGTTGATTCATCTGGTTCAGTAGTTGGCAGTTGGAATAATCAAGTTGGATCTTTTTCTGGGGTTGGATCAGAAGCTTCAGTGGCATCTCTCTCTACTGGGAGCGCACCCTCTACGTACGATAGTGAAATGGACAAATTGTGGCACTACCGTGACCCAATTAGAACTATACAAGGACCGTTTTGTATGGCGCAGCTGCGTAAATGGAGTACGACTGGATACTTCCCGCCTGATATGAGGATATGGAGTGTAAATGACGAGGAAGACCACTCTTTGCTCTTGACCGATGCATTGAACGGGCATTTATGCAAATCGATGCCGATGGGGTGTGTATCTTTACCGATTCAGGAGGTCATTAAAGGTTCCCCTGACAGTGGACATAACTGTGATGCTGGTAGGTGGAACAGCAGTATTGATGAAGCAGTAGCTCAGTCTAATGCTAACAGTGGATTCGTGAACGATATTCAGACCGGAAGTTCTTACTCTGAGCAACCTCCAGCACATTCGTTTGTATTTACTGAGCAGTCCCATGAAACTTCTTTGCATCAAGCAAGCGGTCATGAGGTCCAAACATCTTCAAATCCTGGAAATGGGATTTCACACGGAAACATCATGCATCAGACTACCGGTGGACAGGTTCACGAGAATCAATCCATTAGTCTGACCGTAAATTGTTCTTCAAACAACTGGAATCCCAACTCTGGTTTTGCTTCTGTTGTCAAGTCAACTGATTTGGTAGAGCAAATATTTGGAATTGATATTAATTTGCCCAGCCCACCGGCAAAGACTAGCGATGGTGACTTTTCCGGTCTTTCTACAAAAAATCTGCTGTCGGTGCCGTCAAATGTTTTTGTTCAAGATCTAAACATACCAAATCTACCAAGTTACAATTCCAAGCCTATTGACGGGAATGAGAAAGCTGACTCTACTATTATCCAAAATGTGTCAAGTCCTCTACCAACGCCAGACGACGAGGATGAGAAAGCTCAGGCCATTGATGACAAGCAGTTTGTCCCCTTAAATTTCACAATGCAAATTCCTGAAGTATCTCATAAATGGTGTGGATATCGATATTCCCCTACTCACGCAAAACCTTCTTTTGAGGAATGGAATTCCAGTTTTGTGTCTTTACTCAAACCAACTGAAGTGGGCAATCATCACGCTGCTATTTCTACTTCTAACTGCGACGAAATTAGTACTCCTTCCCCACCTCATCATTCATCTAGTTGGCTGGCAAGTGTCACTGATGAGCCCATCGAGATTAGCACTTTGGCGGAGGAATCGGTCTCCGATTTGTTGGCTGAAGTTGATGCAATGGAGTCCCAAGGAGGTGGCAACCTAGCTTCCCCTACTTCCGTAAATGGTGGCGAGGACTTATTTCATGATTCGAAAACTGAATATTTTACTTCCCATATGCCGTTAGTTGGAAAAAATGATGGTTTTGCCTCCAGGGAAATGATTAAGTTCCCGCCACCTCAACTTACTTTGACGGATGACCGAATTCGAGCACCATCCCAAGGTTTTTTTCTTGATCCTGTAAAAAGGTCTAGTGGGAAAGCCTCCATAAGCACTAAACTCGAGTTTGAAACTAAGCCAACCGTACCATTCCCCACCCGTCAGTACATGGTTGATGGAAAACAAATGGAAAGTGGTGTTGGGGGAGGATCGACTCAAGGAAATACATATGCGGGAACGGGATCTGCTCAAGGGATGCCTCGGAGAAATTCAAACACCAACCGAGGCTCTTCGTCTGGATTAATAGGACGGGACACTCAATCTAAATACAGTGGAGAACGATTGGATTCTAAATATGGTGGAGAGCGATTAGTGAGCCCAAGAGAACGGTCTGTCCATGGTTCAAGAGACTGCGATTCGGGATTTAGCAAGGGAAGGTTGTCGTATGGCAGACATCTATCATTTGGTAGCAGTGGGGGAACCACTACCGTTGCTAGTAGCGGCGGTGGCGACGGCGGTTATTCGAGGCCCCCGCCAAAAGAGCAGAGAGTTTGTAAATTTTACGAAAGTGGGTATTGCAGGAAGGGATCATCTTGTAGTTACTTTCATCCGGGATGACGTTTGTTTCCCAAATGTTGTAGGTGCATCCAAGAAACTGTACAATTTGTTCATTTTGTGGGAATCAGCTTCAGATTTCTGTTGTTGTAATTTAGCTTGAAATTATTATTAGTAAGAAGGCATACTACAACTATTTTTGTTTTGGTGAAAGCAGCTGAGCTGTTATATTAATGGGTGCATGTACTCATAAGGTTCTTTTAGTTTTGAAATATATATGACTAGTCATGTGGTTTGGCTCTGTTTTTCAGTATCTGTCTTGGAGAAATGATTTTCAGAAACCACGTTTTTGTCCTTAATTATCCAAGGTAACATTTGTTTACCTATTTTATTTTACTTGACACAAAATGAAATTATTTTCAACTTCTTTGTACATGTTTTTTTTGCTTCTTTAAAACTGATTTCATTTTAAATTTACAAACAAAGAATTACTAAATGAAATTCAAAATATAAAAATAGAGGGAAATTTTTTTGCCTGAAAAGACGTGATTGCTAACACATTCATAACCTCCAAATCCACATGCCTCAATTTTGAGTTTTTAAAATTTCAAACCTATTTTTTAATCTTTTCTCATTCACCACTAACATATCCAAGATTCTCTCTCCCCTCTTTATCTCCCACTAGGGGGTGAGCACGGGTTGGATCGGGTTGGGTTTGGCCCTCACCTGACCTGATCGTGTCGGGTGACACAAATGAATCCAAAACCGCTCGACGGGTTGGGCGGGTTGACGTTGTATGTATTTTTTAAAATTTTTCCGAGAAAAAATTTAAAAACATGTATAAAAGTTCTGTAAAAAATAGAAATATTTGAAAAAAATTGTACAAAAAAATGGAAGAAATTGTAAAACAATGTTTGAAATGTAGAAAAAAATGAAAGAAAATGTAAAAAATGTTAAAAAAAATTTTAAAAAAGGAAAAGCAATGCAAGGTCGGGTTGGTCGGGTGACATTTGTGTAACCCGCCACCCGACCTGATCACGTCGGGTTTACACTTCCGCGAACCGCCACCTGAACCGCCAACGAACGAAACCGATTTTTGCAGGTCGAGTCGAGTCGGGTTGGGCGGATTGGGCGGGTTGAGCGGGTTTTTGCTCACCCATATCTCCCACTAGCATTTGGGCACACATATTGTGTGTGATCTCGTGGATAGTTGTGTAGTTAAGTTTTGGGAAGTTGTAAAGTTAAGTTTTGGATATGGATAATTTTGGGAATGAAAATTTGACACTATGACACAAAGAGAAAATACCAAATTTTGTGGGCAGTTGTCCAGTTAAGTTTTGGACAGTTGTGCATTTAAGTTTGAGAATAGTGATAATTTGGGAAATCAAAAATTGATACTATGATACAAAGGGGAGATACCAAATTGATGCTCTCTCTTTATAAATTAGTATAGCAGTCGAGCCCTGAATTGATAGCCAAACCAAATGATTGATAGATGGTAGCTCGTAGAAAGGCAAGGGACCTGAATTGATAAATCCTTTGTAAAAGAAGTTTGGTGAGTAGGTTAAATATGGTTTTGCAATATGATGACAAATAGAGGTTATTTTGTTTCGTGCATATAGTTTTGCAATATAATGACAAATAGAGGTTATTTTGCTTTGTGCTTATCGTTTATTAGAAAAACATGACTTTGTACATTAGGATGGCTTTATGCCCAATTCGCATGGCTTAGTGCCCAAACATCATGGCTTAGAGCAAATTGGCTTTGTGCCCCCCCCCATTGGCTTAGTGCCCAATTGACTTTGTGCCCACTAACTCATATTGGAATCAACATGATTTACTTAGTGATTGTTCTTGATTATTATTTCATTAGTTCCTTTATTCATTTTCAAATGTTGTATCTTACCCACTCTGGTTTTCCTTTGGAATACCAGTATGATTAAGGAGTCGGTCCACTACATATCAGCATGTTGTGTGTCGATTGTTCGGTAGAAATGTTGTAAGACCAAAAAATTTAAAAGTTAGATAAATAAACCCAAAGATGTTTAATTAAGAGATTAAGAGGAAAAAAAATTAATTAATAGGCTTAAATTAATGAAATTAAGTTTTAAATTTTCATATCGAATTCGATTAGATGAATAGAATTTTTTGTTGAAGTTTGAAAATTTTTAAGATTTAGAAAAAAAAAATTAGAAATAAAAAGAAGTTAAAAAAAATTATCGTAAGATAATAAAAATACAAAAATTAGGATTTAGGACCACCGTAACGGCGGTGCACCCCTCCGTACCGTAGC
>NMUG010003653.1:0-14575 GCA_002855965.1 Monotropa hypopitys
TCGCTTTATCAGGAACAACCTTGTATGTCGTTACGGACTACCTGAGATGCTTGTAACCGACGATGCAAAGAATCTCAATAGCTCTCTCATCAAAAAACTTTGCGATCAGTTCAAAATCAATCATCAAAACTCAACTATCTACCGCCCACAGATGAATGGGGTAGTAGAGGTGACAAAAAAAATGTTAAGAGGATCATTCGAAAATGACTGATACGCATCGCGATTGGCATGAGAAATTACCCTATGCACTTATGGCTTATCGAACTATGGCTCGAACTTCCATAGGGGCAACTCCGTTCTCCTTAGTGTATGGTTATGAAGCCGTCCTTTCCTCCGAGATGCAAATCCCATCGCTCAGAGTAATGATGGAAACAACTACAGACGATACTGAATGGATCAAACCTCGACATGATCATTTGGCACTCATGGATGAAAAAAGACTTATAGTAGTCTATCATTCTCAATGCTACCAAACGCGAATCTCTAAGAGCTTCAATAAGCATGTGCGACCGAGAATCTTTCAGCAAGGTGACTTGGTTTTAAAGCGAATCCTGCCAGTGCAAGAAGAGGCCAAAGGAAAGTTTGCCCCCAACTATCAGGGACCATTCATCGTTGCAAATGTGCTATCTGGTGGAGCAATCATCTTGTCAGAAATGGACAGACAAGAATTTCCACAACCTCTAAACGCTGATACGCTCAAGTTCAACTATGTCTGATTAGTAGAAGCTTCTATGTATCTTTTAATAATTCATTTTTAATTTCAGTAAAGATATTTTCTTTTTATCAATATTCCTATATAATTTCGAGCAAAATAGCACTTTCATTTCTTCTTCTATACCACAAAAGATATTTTTCTCCTCTTATCTGACTAAAAAGTAGTTCAAAAAAAATTATCATCAAAATGTATATATGATGATCCAAATAATCGCTTCCCCCTTTTACATAAAATAAAAAGGGAAAGAATTCTGAAAAAAAAATCTCTTTCTCATCTCCACTCTGAAAAATTCTCAGCTTCTCCTAATATGGAAGTGCTCTAAAAATTGCTCAAAAATACTCGAATACTGTTTAAAAAGGATTTGTCTGCTAAAATTAAAACTCGATCATTTTCAAAAAAAATAGAAAGAGAAAAAATATATAATTCCGGTATAGTCAAAGCCTTAAAAGGGGCTACAGCAAAAATGGAAAAGCCCAGTATGGTCAAAATCCGAAAGGGGGTCATAGCAAAAAAATAGGAATCAAAATCCAGTGTAGTCAAAAACTGAAAAGGGGCTACAGCAAAAATGGATAAATCTAGCATGGTCAAAACCCGAGAGGGGTCTGTGGCAAAAAAGAAAAAAAAATAAAGAGCATCCGGCGTAACTATCAACCCGAAAAGGAGTTATGGCAAAAATGGAAAAAGGAAAAGCTCAAAAAATAAATATATCCCACAATCAGAAGGAAGCAAGCACCACAATATATCAGAGCAGCAGTTGAGCCCAACCAGGTGTTGTTAAGCAAATCAGTATTTGGGAGATCCTTTTCCTCTGAAGATTCAGTTTGATTTGGAGAAGTGGTCTGCCATCTCAGTGCTAAGATTATGAAATCATGTCCGAATAACAAAGGATGAACAAAAAATTCTGCCCTCCGATGATTCAGGTGAGGCCTTGTGCATAAAATATTTTTGTCGATTGAGTGTCGTAAATTCTATCTCTTCAATTATGCTTGGCAGGGAAATTTAAATGTTTATGAATGCTAATACTGCTTACTTGATAAAAATTTCGAGTAGTAAAAAAATGCATACATACGACATACATGCTAACAAATTTCACAGGAAAGAAAGAAAAACCAAATATAACATGTAAATCAGTGCAGGGCTCTCTGAGAAAAGTCATTCAGCAAATGTAGCAAAGCCTGGCAGACTTCTCGATAGCGGATGGTCATCGTAACGCTATTTTCAGTGCCAGATCGGTCCACATCTAATAGACAGCGAAGCATCCTCAAAGGTGTCTGCAGCTGAATCATGTCAGGATAACCACTTGGAAACAAACAGTCCAAAGAAGCAAAGCTGGTTTGCAAATCTTCTATATCCTCATAATGAACACTCCTTTCTATGATTAAATTCTGATGAGCGTCGTGCAACCGGGCACACAAGCGCTCGACTTCAGCAATGGAACCATGAAAAGAGCTAGCTAATGTGTCGAAATCAGACTGCAAGGAGTCTCTCTGATCATCTAAATCGCAGATCAAATCCTACGATTCTCTCAAAACTCGATCAAAATTTGACAACTCACGGAGAAGTCTCCCAATATCCTTTAGTTGAAAGTCATGCTCATGAGCTGCATGTCTCAGAGAATTCTCCAAAGCAATCACGGTGCTGGTAGAGCTGGCAGAAGCTCTAACATTTGCAAGATCTCGCTGCAAGCTACCTACAGTAACCTCTATGTCAGATAACCGCAAAGATAGATGATCCACGTTTCTGAGCAGAGAATACCGTTCCCCAGTGATAGAGAAAACTTTTTGAATAGCCCTATCTCTCTCCTCAGTCATCTGAGTATGCTAGGAATAAGGACACGTCATCTGAAGGGTATAACTCACAGTCTGTGATGCTAGAAAAGATGACCATTGTGACAATGGGGACGGATTCAAATATGCAAGAAAAGTGGCAACATTGCCAGCATCATGAGCAATCCTTTGTCCAATCCAATCCAAATAGGCATCAGAGATGCCAGGACTGTCGCTAGTCTGAGCTGATGAAATCATGCCCCGTTGGGTCCACAAAGCAGATGACTCCAAAATCATTGAATGCACAAATTCACTCGTAAAATCAAAATGATACCTGCTGCTTTCAAAAAGCAATGACGAGACAGACACATCCTGATAAAGACCAAACTGTCTAAGTACTCGACTCTTAAAATATGGCACAACGCCATATAACCCGACTAATAGAAGAAATGAAAGACCCAACCCGTGAATGGTTACAACATGATCCCTGACGCTAAATATACCAATGTCCCAAACAATCGTATCTGGCATGATGCTATCTAAAGCTATAATCCACGCATCTAAGCATTGAGGAATATGCAGCGAAGTCAAGTTCCTCTCAATCAAAAATGATAAAGGAATATCAAAAAATCATCTCAGATGTGAGGAATAGCACCGGAACAAGTGGGATACTAGCCATATAAAGAGTAACTCAATGCCGCTGCAAATGCGAGAATCATGAGACAGAAGATAAAGGGTCAGTCCTATGAATGTTTCTACCAAAATTGCTGGGATTATCGACTACTCATCTATCACAGCATCCACGAAAAAGTTGACTCACAAGTCCAACTGCCCGTCACAACGTGGAAAGAATAATCCTACCAGAAGAACAAAATCAAAAGCATATATGCGCCAATGAGAGCCTGCCTCTTTATCAACCAATCGGGTAAAATCAGGCCCACGCAGATCATAATAGACTCTATCACCAAAGAGCCCCCACAAGAAATCTAGCTGTATAGCCAGGACTCCGTCAATCTCATCTACAATCAGTGAAGACTTCTTTAGGCCCATCAATGTCGAAAAAGCAGTCTGAGCACTCCGTCCAAAAAAAATACAGACCGCGATCTCCAAAGTAGGCCTCATCCTCAGCGCAAAATTATATTCCTCCAAGGTAGGAGTCAACTCGTGATATCCGAAGCGGAAAAGGCTCAGCATCGGGATCCAATATCTCACCAAAGCATCCGAAAAGTCTAGGGCAATGCGAACCGTCAAAAGATCAGCAATTCTACCGAATAATTGTTCAAACAAGGATCTCTCATCTGGGGCAAAATACGCCCACCAAGTCAACAAGATCACCAAAAAGGCTGGTACAAACGACATCCTGGAAACGAAAAATGAAGCATCTGTATCCTTTATAACATATATATCTACCTGTGCAAAAAAAGAAGAGAAAGAAAAATGTACATAAATAGAAAAGAGAAGACACAGATGTATTAAACGTTAAAATGTAGTACAAAAAAAGAAGGCTAAGTAAAGTATAGTATAATAAAATTAGAAAAGTACAAGCTGTCTGGTATAAAAAAAAGAAAAAATCAAACAAAAAATCTCTCTATGATGCAGGTCTCAGATATTTCTGCTGCGGCGGTCATCTCGGCTGCTTCGCCGCCTAGGTATCCTATCAACTGAACCTCGTGGAGGATCTAGGGCATCTTGAAACAAAAAGAAAATCCTAGAAGAGCAGATCTACATAAATTGAAGAAAGCAGCAAAGAAAGAATAATACAAAAAAGTATATTTGATCCTGTGGAGACTGTTGGCCAGAAGGAGCTCCTCTATCTCTCTCCTCCCTTCATTGCTGAAAATCCTAGAAAAACCAGAGCTGGTCATCCTCTGCACCGTCTGAGGAAACTGGAAGTTGTGCCCCGCACCTCTAATCATCTGATAGAACCAATCCTGCTCCGCACCGATCGAACGACCTCCTCGAACAGGGATAGTAGTGGTAAAGCGGTCAATGGATATGCTCCAGAACCATGCAGCATAATCCTTCTCACCATGTATCTCTCAATCTTGGTGATTCCCCCAGAATGAGACCATTCCTGCCCAAAGGTAGCAGCAAATGGGCAAGTCGTGATCCACATCTCTCCCATCATTTGGCACTAGCAGTGGTCGCCCATATACAACTCCCAAGAGGTAAAGGAATAGGATGTGTATCTCCGAGAGGACAGGTATACCGTGAGAGCATATGTACCATCCTTTACTAAAACTCCAAAAGGCTGCCAGATGACCTGATCCGATATGACCAACTCTAGCTGGAAACGAAGGGTCACAAAATCCAATAAATCCAGTGCATGGGGATACAGACGTGGCCACTGTAAAGCTCTGGGAGTCAAATACTCCTGCCCAGTAAACAAAGGACGACCAACGTCAAAATGCTCAAATGACCACCATAATAGAAAAGGCCAAAAACCAAGCTATGTCGGAGCAGGACAACTCACTCTCCTCCGCATGGCTTGAAGAAAGGCAGCAAAGGTGAAAGAACCCCAATCAAAGCGGGCACCATCAGGGAAATTTACCATCCGAACGTATGAAGCAGAAAACAAAGAGCCATTGTTGCTTAGAAAGCATGACACTATCAGAAGCAGGAGCAGTCGATGACGTCGCTGGTAAAAGTCCACACCGTCCACCACCGTAGAATAGAAGTAGGGTCCACCCCTTAAAACAGATCCAGGGATCTGTAGCCCGCTAATCTTAAACCTAGAGATCCCCAAAACTCTAGCAACATCATCAATAGTACTCTCCGTCCTCTGGACAGGAACTCCTCCAAATCGAAGACCCGTGATCACGGCCCACTCTAAGAGAGTGGCATCAATCTCACAGTCACCTAAATGTAAGGTGTTGGTTTCACTAAACCAACTCTCTGCCAAGGCGCCAACCAAAGAATGTTTCGTGCGAAATGGAGGAATGGACAGAAAGTCTCCAAAGCCCTGCTCAACCAAAATCTCTCAAAAAATAGGATGTGCCCGATTGCAGATCTCCACTGCCTAAAACCAAGCTTCCCTATATGGTCTGGTAGGAGGAACGATCTAGAGTCGTTGATACATCGAGGGATGTGATCGAAGCAGTGTTAACAAAGGCGTGTCAAAAACTCTCTCGCTCGCTGCTCTAAGCTCCGGGACAATCATCGTCCCCCGCAATGAAGAACCAAAATCGGCAGAAGTGAAAGTCTCGAAATATCCACGACGAGGTTCTGTCATGTCACCAAAATCACCCTCAGAATCATCAAGATCCAACAAGGGATCCTGTTCCTCTAAATGCCGCGAAGGTCCAACCTCATCAGCAGTCTCCTTCCCTAATCTACGACAGATTTTCGTTTTAAGATTCGTAGTAATTTATTTACTGCTCGGATCTTCGCGTTAAAAATTCATGGTAATTCATTTACCGCTTGGATTTTTATTTTAAGATTTGTAGTAATTCATTTACTGCTCGGATCTTCGTTTTAAAATTCGTGGTAATTCATTTACCGCTCCGATTTTTGTTTTAAGATTCGTAGTAATTTATTTACTGCTCGGATCTTCGCTTTAAAAATTTGTGGTAATTTATTTCCCGCTCGGATTTTCATTTTAAGATTCGTAGTAATTCATTTACTGCTCGGATCTTCGCTTTAAAATTCGTGGTAATTCATTTACCGATCGGATTTTCGTTTTAAGATTCGTAGTAATTCATTTACGGCTCGGATCTTCACTTTAAAAATTCGTGGTAATTCATTTACCGCTCGGATTTTCTTTTTAAGATTCGTAGTAATTCATTTACTACTCGGATCTTTGCTTTAAAATACGTGGTAATTCATTTTGCCGCTCGGATTTTTATTTTACGATTCGTATTAATTCATTTACTGCTTGGATCTTCGCTTTAAAATTCGTGGTAATTCATTTACTGCTCGGATTTTCGTATAAAATTCGTAGTAATGCATTTACTGCTCGGATTTTCGTTTAAAATTTGTAGTAATTCATTTGCCGCTCGGATTTTCGTTTAAAATTCACGGTAATTCATTTACTGCTCGGATTTTCGTTTAAAATTCATAGTAATTCATATATTTTCATTTAAAATTCGTAGTAATTCCTTTACTGCTCAGATTTTCGTTTAAAATTCGTAGTAATTCATTTACTGCTCAGATTTTCGTTTAAAATTCGTAGTAATTCATTTACTGCTTGGATTTTTGTTTAAAATTCGTAGTGATTTATTTACTCCTCGGATTCAAAAATTTCAAAATTTCAAACAATTCGTGGTAACTAGTTTACTACTCGGATTTTAAAAATGAAAAACTCAAAATTTGTATTAATGTCTGTCTAAGACTATTGCTCAGATACAGGGCTCCAATAACACCTATCTATGGTTATCGCTGTAACGGTTGAGAATTTAACGATAAATGTTTTGGAGTTTTAATTCTATTTAATCGATTTTGGTTGATCCTGATCCCAAAATTCCAAATTGGGTTTTATTTCGTGAATCTTTGGAAGATAAACCTTTGTTGGTGTTCATTGGTTGTGATTGGTTGAGTTCGAGTTGGTTCGGGTGAGTGTTGGGAGGCCCGAGGCCCCACACAAAAGTTCCTCATTTCTGCCCTTCATTTCGATATATACCTCTGGTGTATATCTAAATGATATTCATTTCGATATGACCAACCCTCTGCTCCCTTTCTCCTCTTCATCATTTCAATATATCCCCATGTTATATTTCGAAATGACCTTCATTTCGATATGCATCTGATGTAGGACAAGGGCCTACATGTACCTTCAGTGGAGTTGTCGAGCATCCCCTAGCTCCAGCCGAGCAACCTACCCCCTCTTTTCATCCAGCCGCACAGCTTAAACTCCTCGCCGTGCTGCCACCACGCACACCAGATGCCCACACACCAGATGCCGAGCTGCCATACTTGCCGCACTGCCCCAAGGAACTTCAGCACAGCCCAGCCAGTCCAGCTCGTACCAGTTTGGCATGGCAAACTACGTCAGCACGGCCTCAATAGCTGCATCTCAGCTCGGCCGCTTTCCCGCAGAGCCACTAGAATAAAACCTCACGTGGACCACCCGACATCCTCTAACATTCCCTTATAACTTTTTAGATTCTGTTAGGAAATTGTACATTTGTAATCATTTCACTTTTTTCTCATTTGTTTGTATTAGCCGCCACCCATTTTAGGGTTTTCTTTCCTTGTTTTCGTTAGTGGCTATATAAGCCAAGAGATGTACAAATTTATACAGCTTTTGATAAATTGAAAACCATTTTTCCCGAACAGAGCATTTTCCTCTCTTGTTCTTCAGGTGGACTCCTGAGCCACAGGTGGATTCCTGTGCAGGTTAGGTGGATTCCTAGCTCATCTACCAAATTACGGTGTTAATCCAATCATTCTCCTACAGATTATGATGTTAATCTGTCCGCTTCTATCGGATTTCATTCAAAATCCATCCATCCTCCATCTCGGTTTCAGTTTACCTGAACCATCTCTCATCATTCCACTTCCCATTCCGCTGAATTCTGCGTCAGTTGGTATCAGAGCCTACTTCCAATGGACGATGCTCCGGAAGACCGATCAGTCACAGTTGGAGATTTGCGAGTTGTTCAACAGGAACTACGCGAACTTGTTGAGCGACTTACCAGCGAGTTTACTCGTGTTCAGGTCCGTCAAGAGCAGGCTCAGGTTTTCCCTGAACCTGTGAACCCGAATGGTGCACAAGCCAGAATTTCCAGACGAGTTCCTTAGCAACACCCTATGCCTGTAGTCCAGTTGGACTCAAACAGTGACGCCGATGAAAGAATACTTAACTTTGGTGACCAAGCAAGACCTAAAGAAAACAGAGACTACCATATGAAGGTAGAGTTACCTTCCTTTGATGGCGACTTGGACATGGAAGGCTTCCTTGACTGGTTGACAGAGGTTGAGCATTTCTTCGATTACATGGGTATCGAAGAAGAGAAGAAGGTCAAGTTTGTGGCCTACCGTCTCAAGAGTGGCGCCTCAGCCTGGTGGGACCAGCTACAGATGTCCCGAGCACGACAAAACAAGTCCCAGATACATTCATGGCCGAAGATGAATAAGCTATTGAAACAGAGATTCTTGCCTGCTAACTACGAGCAGATGTTGTTCCAGCAGTATCAGAACTGCAAGCAAGGACTCAGGACTGTTAGAACCTACACGGAGGAATTCTATAGGTTATCATCCTGCAATGACCTGATAGAGAATGATAACCAACAAGTGGCTAGGTTCAACAATGGCCTACGCCTACCGATTCAAGACCGAGTGGTGTTACACCCAGCCTTTACACTCAATGAGGCTGTTGAGCTAGCTCTTTGGGTTGAAGCCCAACTGGACAGGGCCAGTGCAGGAGCTCAGAGATTCAACAGGACCGCAGCTGGAAGACAAGTGTCAAGTGGAAAACGTGAGCTGTCTGGTCAGACGAGTGGCAGCGCATCAAGCGGAGGAACAGCCGCAGGAAGTTCGAATGCTGCTCGACCAGCGCGGCAAGGCAGTAAATAGGTTGCTGCACCCCAGAAAGCCTCACCGAGCCCTTACACACCATCTTCCTAACCTATCAAGTGCTACAGGTGTGGAGAGCCAGGTCATCGCTCTAACAATTGCCCGAACAGACGTGTTGCTAACCTTGCTGTACAAGGAGATGATGAAGAAGAACTGTTAGAAGACCAAGCCCAAGAGTTTGATGAAGAGGAAGTGGTGGAAGTTGACAAGGGAATGATTTTGGTTGTACGGAGATTGCTGTATTCTCCGAGGATAGAAGCTGAGACTCAAAGGCACAACATCTTTCGCACTCGCTGCACAGTTGGACGGAGAGTGTGCGAGCTGATTATTGATGGAGGAAGCACCGACAATATAGTTTCCCAAACTATGGTGGATAAGCTTCAGTTGAAGACAGAAGCTCACCCCAATCCGTACAAGATTGGGTGGATTAATGACGGTGGCGAAGTCAAAGTCAGTGAACGTTGCACGGTACAACTTTCCATTGGTCAGAAGTATAAAGATGAGGTGATATGCGATGTGATGGACAGTCAGCTTGCCATCTGCTACTAGGCCGACCTTGGCAATTTGACGTGGGAACTACCCACAATGGACGTCTCAACACTTACTCATTTATGCACCATGGGACCACGATTACTTTGGTTCCCATGGGAGGTCAGAAACCTAAGGAGATCCGCACTGTAAGCAAGACCTTGCTAGTAGTGCCAGAGATGGGAAAAGAGGATCTGGAGGAGCATGAAGTGCATGCAGTGGTAGTAAAGGGAGAAAGCTCACCATCGACCAGCGTACCTGCCGAGCTAACACCCCTTGTTGAAGAGTTCAGTTCAGTCCTCTCAGCCGAGCTGCCAGACGGATTACCCCCAGCATGGGACATTCAGCACCAGATAGACTTGATCCCAGGATCTCTCCTCTCCAACTTGCCGCACTACCGGATGAGCCCAGTAGAGCATGCCGAGCTGCTGACCCAGATCAGTGAGATGATCAGGAAGGGATTTCTTCAAGAAAGCATGAGCCCATGTGCGATGCCCGCACTGCTCACACCAAAGAAAGATGGGAGTTGGAGAATGTGTGTTGACAGCCGAGCTATCAACAAGATTACCATCAAATACCGTTTCCCTATTCCCCGACTTGAGGATATGTTGGATCAGTTGACAGGAGCTATAATATTCTAGAAGCTAGATCTGAAGAGTGGCTATCATCAAATCAGAATCTGCCCAGGAGATGAATAGAAGACAACCTTCAAGACCAAAGATGGCCTATACGAGTGGCTTGTGATGCCATTTGGGTTGTCCAATGCCCCAAGTACATTTATGCAGCTTATGACTCAGGTACTCCGACCTCTTATTGGATCCTGTATTGTTATTTATTTCGATGATATTCTGATCTATAGCCAAAGCCGACAAGCACATTACCAGCACTTGAGAGAGGTCTTGGTACTGCTAAAAAACAACCACCTTTACGTCAACTTGAAGAAGTGCATTTTCTTGACCAACAGTCTAGTGTTTTTGGGCTTTGTGGTCAGCGTGTAAGGACTGACAGTTGATCAAGAGAAAGTCCGAGCTATTCAAGAATGGCCAACACCCACATCCGCACACGATGTGAGGAGTTTTCATGGGTTGGCTACTTTCTACAGAAGGTTCATCAAGAATTTCAGCACCATTGCGGCACCCATGACTGAGTGCCTAAAGAAGAAGAAGTCTGAATGGACCGTTGATGCCGAGCAGAGATTTTCCGAGCTCAAGGAAAAAATTGTCCTCAGCCCCAATTCTAGCCCTTCCAGATTTTGATAAGTTATTCAAAGTTCATACAGACGCCAGCTACATCGGCATTGGAGATGTTCTATCCCAGAAAGGCCAACCAGTTGCTTACTACAGCGAGAAGCTAAGTGAGGCAAGGAAGAATTGGACTGCTTATGAGCTGGATCTCTACGCAGTTATCCAAGCTCTGAGAGTTTGGGAGCACTACCTCATCCATCAAGAGTTCTTGCTCCACATTGACAACAAGTCCTTGGAATTTTTGAACAATTCAACTACCATTAATCGCAAACACGCCAGATGGATTGCTTTTGTTCAAGCTTTCAAGTTCGTCCTAAAGCACACTATGGGAACCTCTAACCGAGATGCTGATGCCCTGAGCCACAGAGCATCCCTTCTTGTTGTTGCTCGCACAGAACTGGTGGGATTTGATTTTCTCAAGGAGTTGTACGAGGAAGACAAAGATTTTCGGGATTTGTGGTCCCAGTGCCAGCTAAGCAAGACAGGATTGAATGGATTCCTTGTCCATGAGGGGTATTTATTCAAAGGAAACCAGCTATGCATTCCCAAATCATCATTACGGGAGTTGCTAATCAAAGAGGTTCAATGTGGAGGACTTGGAGGACATGTGAGCCGAGATAAGACTATCCAACAGGTGGAAAATAGGTATCATTGGCCCCAACTCAAACGAGATGTTGGTCGATTCCTTCAGAGGTGCTACATCTGCCAAACGGCTAAGGGCCAGACCCAGAACACAGGACTCTACACTCCATTGCCTGTTCCTGAGGCACCATAGGAAGACCTGTCCATGGATTTTGTGCTCGGATTGTCTAGAACCCAGAGAGCTGCAGACTCAATCATGGTAGTGGTTGACAGATTCTCGAAGATGGCACACTTTGTGGCCTACAGAAAAACTCATGATGCCTCTAACATTGCTAACCTTTTCTTCAAGGAGATTGCTCGTCTGCACGGGGTGCCCAAAACCATCACCTCGGACAGAGATAACAAATTCCTTAGCCATTTCTGGAGAACCCTGTGGGCCAAATTTGAGACCAGCCTCCAATTCAGCAGTACGTGTCACCCGCAGACCGATGGTCAAACAGAGGTGGTCAACCACACACTCGGCAATATGTTGCGATGCTTATCTGGAGACAAGCCCAGGCAGTGGGACCTCCAGTTGCCCCAAGCTGAGTTTGCCTTCAACAACACCATCAACATATCCACAGGCCACACTCCTTTCCAGGATGTGTATCGCCATGTTCCTACTCATACTCTGGATCTTGTTCCTTTACCTTCTCATCCAGGAACTAGCTGAGCTGCCGAGTACCGAGATGTGTAAGCCATCCGCACACTCTTTGACACCAAGACCAGGCTAGAAGAATCAAACGCCAAGTACAAGTCCCAGGCGGACAAGCACAAGAGGAAGAAGATGTTCAAAGAGGGAGACCTGGTTATGGTTCACCTCTGAAAGGACAGGTTCCCAGTGGGTACGTATGGAAAGTTGCAGATGAAAAGAGTAGGCCCCTGCAAAGTCCTCAGCCGGATCAACGACAATGCTTACAAGGTGGATCTTTCTGGTAATTTACACATTTCAAACACCTTCAACGTCAGAGATCTAATTGATTACCACCCACCCGAACACTTAGAATACTCGAGGACGAGTTCATCTTTGGTGGGGGAGCCTGATGTAGGACAAGGGCCTACATATACCTTCAGTGGAGCTGCCGAACATCCCCTAGCTCCTACCGTGCAACTTACCCCTATTTTCATCCATCCGCACAGCCTACACTCTTCGCCGAGGTGCCACCCCGCACACTAGATGCCCGCACACCAGATGCCGAGCTGCCATACTTGTCGCACTGCCCCAAGGAACTTCAACACATCCCGACCAATCCAGCTCGTACCAGTTTGGCACGACAAACTACGTCAGCACGGCCTCAACAGCTGCACCTCAGCTCGTCTGCTTTCCCGCAGAGCCACTAGAATGAAACCTCACGGGGACCACCCGACATCCTCTGACATTCCGTTATAACTTTTCAGATTCTGTTAGGAAATTGTACATTTGTAATCATTTTACTTTTTCCTCATTTGTTTGTATTAGCCGTCACCCATTTTAGGGTTTTCTTTCCTTGTGCTTGTTAGTAGCTATATAAGCCAAGAAATGTACAGATTTATACAGCTTTTGATAAATTGAAAACCATTTTTCCCGAACAGAGAATTTTCCTCTCTTGTTCTTCAGGTGGACTCCTGAGCCACTGGTGGATTCCTGTGCAGGTTAGGTGGATTCCTAGCTCATCTACTGGATTACGGTGTTAATCCGATCATTATCCTACAGATTACGGTATAAATCTGTCTGCTTCTACCAGATTTCATTCAAAATTCGTCCATCCTCCGTCTCGTTTCAGTTTACCCGAACCAACACTCATCATTCCACTTCCCATTCCGCTGCGTTCTGCGTCAACATCTTATGCACATATCGAAATGTCTCTTTGATAATTTTGGTCAGTGCACTTTTCATTTCGATATGCATCCCATGTATATCGAAATGACTCTTCGTTGGGTTTGATCTGCAAGCTTTCCATTTCGATATGACTGGGCATCATATCGAACTGAGGTGGGTCGGCGGGGGATAGGTTCGAACGATGGGGGGATACGCGAATGAGACTGAGCGAGAGAGGCGAGATTGAGGTTGAGAATGGTTTTTGGTAGGAAATATTCTTGGAGGGAAATTACTCTATTATAGCATTTTCCAAAAAATGCTATAATTAAATGCTATAGAAAGTCATATTTGTTGTAGTGGTACAAGATTCCTCTAATCACCCCTCGATAGAGTTTTTGCTCAATCTGAGTACTACTTTCATCTATGTCTAATTTGACCCCTTGATCCATAAGAACTCTTTTTGTTTTAGTGTCATTCATTCCATATTTAGACAAGTTATTTCGTATACTTGGACTGACTTATGAAAATTCCATCATCAAATTGTTGAATTTGTAGTCCAAGAAAGAATTTGAGTTCTCCTATCATGCTCATTTCAAATTCATTTTGCATAATCTCAGAAACTTTTTGCACAAAATATTATTAGTAGAACCAAAATTATGTCATCTACATAGATCTGCGCAAGTAATACATCATCCTTGTTTCTCTTGATAAACAAGGTTTTATCCACAGTTCCACACAAAAAGTCATGTTCTAATAAATATCCACTCAATCACTCATACCATGCTCGTGGAGCGTGTTTGAGTCCATACGGGGCTTTGTTCAGTCGATACACACGATCAGGGTAGTTTGCATCGCTAAATCCCTTGGTTGTTTGACATAAACTTCATCATTGACATACCCATTTAGAAATGCACATTTTACATCCATTTGATATAAGGAAAATTTCTTACTATACGCATAGGCTAAAAGTATACGAGTTGACTCTAACCTAGCTACAGGTGTGAATGTTTCTTCGAAATCAATTCCTTCTTCTTGTGTGTACCCCTAGGCTACTAATCTTTCCTTGTTTCTAGTAATTATTCCTTTCTCATCAAGTTTATTCTTAAATACCCATTGGGTCCCTATGATTGAATGATCATCTGGTCTAGGCACTAGACTCCACACCTCATTTTGTTCAAACTGATTTAGTTCATCCTGTATTGCTAACATCCAATATTCATCTTTTTCTACTTCATCAAACTTTTTAGGTTTTATTTGTGAGACAAATGCAAGATGTGAACATATGTTAGCTCGCGACCTAGTGGTTATTCCAGCATTAGAGTCTCCAATGATTTGATCCTTAGGATGATTTAGCAATAGTGTCACGCCCCGGATTTTCAAACCATTTTTT
>NMUG010003654.1:0-14573 GCA_002855965.1 Monotropa hypopitys
GTCTTGCTGGGACACGTGTCGGCTATACCAGAGCTAGTCCGACACGCGCCGTACTGGATAGAATCTTCCCTTGCTGTGGGGGAGTCTTGCCGTACAGGGCAGACCTCACCCGCACAGTGCAGGTTGCTGATGACGTGTCGGTTTGTATTCGCTCTGGAGCCGATTTGTGCGATTATGACTTTTACACGTGACAAATCAAATCTGGAAATACTCTACCACACTATTTTAAAAAAACGAATAATTTTCTTTTATGTTCAAACTCTTTATCTTCTTTTTTATCGCTTTTTCTTAACAGTTAATATCAACACTGTCAGCATTACAATTTTGTCGTCTTCTGCAGGAGGCTTGGAGTCCCATTCTCGTGATTTTAAAAAAGTAGAGGGGATAAAACTGGAATTTCAGAGAAGCACGATAAAAATCAAACAATGAAATAATGGAAGAAAGGTATAGGATAAGAGTTTATAGAGAAAAACCTCTTTCTCTCTCTCTCTCTCTCTCTGTTTATTCTCTCTATTATATTTCTTTTTTTGATTCTCTCTCACGCAGATTCACAGATGGGAGGTGAATCGTGTTGATAATGGTACAAACCTGCTTTTTAGTGGAGAGAAGAACCTGATGCCCCCTTTTGATGTATCAGTGGGTGATGCTTTTTTCTCTACTGTAGATCTGTCTGCACTCTTTGTTTTTTTTTTCATTTCCTCCCATACAATCAAGCCTCACAAAGATGAAGGTTTGTACTAATTTTTGTTGCACTATTTTGTTCGATTTGTGGGTCTTGTTTTTGTTGCTCCAAGCTGTTCTCTTTCTCTCTCCTTTTTGCTGAGATATTTTTTTCCTTGGTCGTGTTTCCTTCTGATTTTCTCTCTTTCGTGGGTTTCCCTCTAGACCCAGTTTGATTCGCCCCTTCGTTATTCTTCTTGAAATTTCCTACTGGACAAAAACTATATTTTTCTTGTATATATACGTTTAGACTTGAAATGGATACTGAGGAAGTTTGAACGGTGAAGTTTTCGCGTGATTTCATGATCTCATCTATCCGTGGCTCTTCAGTTCTTTTAACGGACTTTGCTTTGGAGTCTTTTTTTCCCCTTTACTTTCCATTACGTGAATAAAGAAATCTCGTCTTTGATTTGCACTTGGATTTCGTTAGGGTCATTTCCACTGTTCACTAAGACGACCAAAACTTTGATTTTAAGGCGTTTTCGCGTCCTCTTCTCTCACTCAAATATCAATCTCCCCTCCCTCTCTAAATCGCCCACCATTGAGCTTTTAAACCATCCATATGTTTGCGAAATTCTTGAAAATATATTGATTATATTCATCTTGATCCATTACCATGTGTTGTTTACCTTTTTATAGATTTTGATTTGGCCTGATTACTGCAAAGAAGTAAGCAAGCATGTAAGTAATGTGTTTAATTTGGGATCTAGCTACTGAAGTTCTGCCATTAAATCGGGTTACTTTCCCAGGTTTTTTGTTTGGCCACATAAAATAACGGTTCCACATAAAATAATGTTTGCCTATTTTTGTTCTTTCTTCATTCGATCAGATGCTTCGAGTTTGCTCACCGGGAGCACATAAAATAACGTTCTGTAGAGGGGTCTAGAATCTACTTCTCTCGTCTCTCTCAGATTATTCATAATTTTGTTTTTCTGGGTCTATGTACGAACTTGATCTCATATTCTTCTCTCCTTCAAATTTTGCAGGCTGATGGGTAAAAAGTTTGTTTAATCTTGCTGCTATTTCAGTCAGTTGTGGTGGTCCTTTGGAGTTTGTCGGGAGAGAGGCTCTAGCTATTTGTTATGCTGAGGGCTAGTTGTGGGAAGAGAAGTCGTTCTTGTGACTGTTGGGAAGCAGCACAAGAAGGAGAAAGTCTATCATCAGATGTTATCCACCGAAAACCCTCCATCGTCAGATCCCCCATGTACTCGTGAAATCTCACAGCTGAAAAGTGGTAGTGATGAGAGGGCTTCTGATAAGGTTCCCTTGCAAGAGGTGGATCTGTTGAAATCTGTCCCTGATTATGACAACAACCCACTTCCCAAATTCTCATTAAGGTAAAAAAAAATTAAAATACCCCCTTGTTTCTTCTCTCTTCTGCTTTTACTTTTGATTGTTTGTGAAAAACCCTCACTATTCCCTGGTTTTTCCTAATCTTTTCTTTGATCAGATCCACTATTTGATGTGTTTTGTGCTGCAGAGATTATGTGTTTAGTGCCCGGAGCAAGGATATCAAGACAAACTGGCCATTTTCTCAGAAAAATCTGCAACTTTGTTTGAAACATGGCATGAAAGATTTGCTACCGCCTTTCCAGACTCTTGAATCTGTTAGAAACCGGTCTATTGAGCGATGCAAGACTGAAACAATTCCGATTGAAGAGGGAACTATAAGAAATTTGGATGGCGAGCCTTCTATGCCTACAGATCATCTTGTATCCAAGACATATGATAATCCCGGATGTCGCCAGAATCTAGCGGTTGATTGTGAAAATCTAGGTTTGGAGAGATCTGAAGGAAAGAAGAAGGATAATCAAGTTCCAGTGAATACAAATAGTAAATCTCATTCTGAAATAGATTCTGTTTCTGGTGATAAGTCCCAGAGCAAAAACCAAGCTCCCATTAGGAAGTGTATACTGATAGTGAAAGTGGGGAGTGGAGCTGCTGATCCCAGCTCAAGCGAAGATCATATGACAAATTGTGTGACAGCTTCGGAAACAATGGCTTCGAAAGTTTGCCCAGTTTGCAAGACTTTTTCCTCTTCTTCCAACACGACGTTGAATGCTCACATTGATCAGTGCCTTTCCCTGGAGTCAAATATGAAGTTGACACCCGATTCCCGTGTTATTAAGCATAGGATAAAGCCCAAAAAGACGAGATTGATGACAGATATATATGAAACCGCTCCACATTGCACTCTTGAAGAGCTTGACAGAAGAAATGGGACAAACTGGGCTATGAACACTAGCTTCCCTACTCAAGAAAATGAGGATTTTGCTGAAGAGAAGAAGAAAAGAGTAGGGTCGGTGGATTTCAAGGAGAAGGGCGATGAAGGAGCAGTTTATATTGATGCTAATGGCACGAAAGTTCGGATTTTGTCGAAGTTTAATGATGTGTCATCATCAGTACCCAAAACAGAAGCAGATCTCAGAACCCAAAATTTTTTGAAACGAGGTAAAGGAAACAAATTGGTCTCAAACTATAAGAAAAAGCATCACGCCCAGAAACATCAGAAATACCTGACTTTGCAAAGCAAACAATTTTGCTCTCCCAAGCCTTCGTGTGCTACTAAGGTATGCTCTTGCTTAGTTGTTTGTATCCTTGTTTTATTTATTTTGAATCTATTTTTTCGTTTCCTTTTATCATGAACTAATTAAATAAACTTCTCAAGCTGAATCTTTGAAAGCATTTCTGTTTTTCATGCTCCAATTAGTCTTAGGTAGGTCCCCAGTGTATATTTTTTCTGTTTCATTTCATCTTCCCTCTTTTAGTTAGTTGTTTTGGGAAGCGTCTTTCATAATTTTCATTATCCAGTTGAAGTTAGTATAATTCTGGAATCTAAACGCTTATTTGGAGCTTAAATCTTGTTGCATGCTCTTGCTTTTCGGCACTCACAAGTCGAATTGAGTATGTCGATCTTGAGGTTCCAACCATATGGTTTTTGAACTGCTTTTAAACAGGTACGTGGAGATGGAGAGAAGACTTATGCGTTGGTAGAGAATTGCAGGAAAGTGGGAAGCCTGGCGCAGCTCTTCAAAGCTCAAGAGCAGATGAAACACCATGATTCAGGAACCATGATGAAATGGACATGCTCTAAACGGACGGTTCTATTCAAGAAGCGCAACCTTAAGGAAGGCCTTCAGTCGTTGGGACGCAACTTTAGGAAGGAATTTCCAGTTGAAAGTGATCATCAATCTTCTTTAGGTGATCCTTACATGGAAAGAAGTTGCATTGAAAAAACCCCAAACTTGCATGAGAGCCCACTTTCTTCTCCTGAAATCAGGAAGAGAATGAGGGATACATCGTTCAAAACGCCCTTTAGTGAATGCAATGAGGAGTCTCATGTGAAGCAGTTGCGAATCGAAAACACAACTACATATGGAGTTGCCAGTTGCAAGGGCTTCGCGAATAATGGAGAACATTATGTTCCTTCTCTTGGAAAGGAGCCAACTGAGATAACTGCTAATCTTTGCTCAAATCCATCACGTAGTCAACTTGCATTTTCATCAAAAGCACCAAAGTTTTCTTCTTTAAAGAAGCATGTGTTGTCATCTGTTCATTCAGTCGTCGTGCCTAAATCCAAGTGTAAGATGAAGTTTCCATCTGATAAGAAGTCTGGAATGTGTTGCTCTATTGAATCCCATAAGGAGGTTATGGTATTACCCTCTAAGGTTGTTGGACAACATGATTCTAAGCCGAGACATTCTGAAAACCTGTCTCAAATCCCTGGCAAAGCTTCTCTTGGCAGAAGCGGCATTCTGAAACTCAGAAAGAAGAGGGGAGCATTTGGTATCTCCCAGAATGAGGAATCTAGACCTTTGAAATCTACATCCGAGTGTCACATCCATGAAGTAGGCAAGAATCTAGATTCTTCTCCTAGAGCTGGTCGTTATTTTACAGATACAATTGGTGACACAGTGATTTCACCATCCTTAGGAGGAGTGGAGCTTGGCGGAAATTCCGCGAGTTTGAGCAGCAGACCATTAGCTCCAGAGTTCCACAAGCTGAGAACTCCAAGTTTGCGGGATGAACCGGAGATGTTTTGTGTAGATAGAGCTGACAACAGTATGATAGCCGAAAACACTGATGTTGGGGAAGGAGGAATGGACTCTAAAGATGGGCAAGGAAATTACTTCTCCGAGGTTGATCCTATACCTATTCCAGGACCACCTGGATCGTATTTGAAGAGTCCTAGGGATATGGGCGAAGATCTTCAAGGAAATTCATCCATAACAACGAGTCGAGTTCACTCATTTGAAGATCACTGTGATCTAGTTGATAGAGATTCATCAGATTCTCCTATTTCTGCCACATCAAACATGTCCAACTCCCTAATCACAAGATCGGATTCAAATTCTTCTGAAAAATTGTTTACTCAAGATGAGAATCATTTGGGGGTATATGATGCACGAAGCTGTGATACTGTAGCAGAGAATAGTACTGTCCCAGTTCCGGCAACCATACAATCAGAACGAGTCAATCTACACGAACTGAAATACAAAATGATGGTTCCCGGAAGGGGATTTACGAGTTTCAGGAATGATCAGCCTTGTTGTTGCTCACGGAAGGAGGGGATGTCTCACGGTGTTTCTTTGAATTATCAAGAGTCACAGCTTCCGAGGAGGAGGACCATGGCATCAGTACCCACTGGACAGCAACCAATTGGTGATTTAGATAGGAGACCCAATGGTTTCAACTCAATGCCCAAAGCGATATCTATTAACAAGTTCCCTGTCACAAAGTCGGCTGTAAGTCCTGTTCCTGTAGAAGTTTCTGTTGATTCTGGTTTAAGTTCCCAAGCCTTTGGCGATTGTGATTCTGCCAGTCCTTCTCCATCTGCTTCCAATTCTGTGCTCAGGCTAATGGGAAAAAACTTAATGGTGGTCAACAAAGCTGAAAATGTATCCCAGCAATTGAAACCGGTAACCCGGTCAATTTCTCCAAATGACCATCCAAACCAGCATTTCCAAAAGCTTTCTGATTTCTTCCCTGTGAATTCTAAAAGCGAGGACTTGCCTTCGTTTTATCGCATGGTTCATCAACTCCCTAACATGGGTTTCAGAAGTTATGCTACCTCCAAGACACCTCAAGCATCATCTCCTCTTGCTTCTTCGGGTGTCGTTTTCAGCAAAAATGTGGGTGGATACAACTTTCTTAATGATCAATACAGATCCTGGAACAGAAATGCGAACCATACCACAAACCCTATGAAGGATATCGTAATTGATGAAGCAACTTCTTCCAGGAGTGCTGATTCAGCAGCTGATATTGCACCATTTTCTGAAAATCATGATGGAAAATCGGGTAAGTTCAGCTGGAATTCCTATTCCAATGGCTGCTAATTGCAACTCAAGGTACATGCATCGTTTTTATAGTTATCAGCTGCGGAATTATTCTCTCAACAGCAAATCAAAACCTCTTATGGCACAAAATGCTAGCTTTCAAGTTCCCCCACATTAGAGCGAGCACAAGTTCTATCAATCTGAGATCTTCAATGTATTATTCTCCAAGCTTTTCGTAACCACCAACTTCGCTAGCCGAGAGCTGAAACTATGGTAGACTGACTACCGGAAAACTTGATGTTTGGAATCCATATTCAATGACAAAACTGCTGTGGTTTTCATCATCAAAAAGCCTTTGAAAGTTCAGGTGATGAGTTTCTTAAATTGCGTTGTCTTTTATGAGAGGGCTGCTAAGTTATATATATACGTATTCAAAGCTTTGGTAGTTTTAAGCAGTTTTTGATTTTTCTGATCAGGCATAGTTAAAAGCTTTCTGCAGACTAATGTATAAGCGTTTTAGTAACTGAGGAACTTTTTTTCTGATACATGAAGAATGTTTATCTTTTCACACAATGGTTGTTTCTCTTATTTTCAAGTTTTTTTTTTCGATTCTAGCATTTGAATTTGATATAAATAATTTTGATGAGTTTTATTAATATTTTACCATGGTATAAATGAACTGAGATGTTCTTCCTCCTCCTTAAGGCTGAGCTTGTGAAGGCCTGTACTCTGTAGTATTGTGATCTCCCTTCTGTTTAGCTGAATATCTGTGTTATTGCATGTAGTGAAAGGTGACAAATTCAGCCTCCGTTGGGGTAAATGATCCGCAGAGATTTGTCTGTGCATATGTAAGCCCAATCCATTGGGGGTGTCCACAGAGTACACATTATTTCTGCGAGACACGAATTATTTTTATGACGAATGGAAGATTAAAAAAATAATAAATAAAAGAGATTGAAATTTTAATTTTAAATTGTAACGATGAAATTTTCCGATATTGAGCCTAATTGATGAAAAATAATGACTTGGGGTTTAATAAAAGGAAAAAATATGATTAAGATTTAAAAAATTCGAAATTTTAAATATGTAAATCTAAATTATTAAAAATATAAAATTATAAGGGCCAAAGTTTGATTTTTAACAATTTTTAAAAAAAATAGATGAAGTCTACGTGTAACAGTGCATGCCCCGCATGTATTCTGTATTTGTTAAAAACACAATTATTTGTAAAACAATAGGAATTAACATTAACTTGATGTGTGTGTGGAAGTGATACAACACACATAGAGGGAGAGAGAGAGTAATGTTTGAGAGATGTTCGAGAGAGGGAGACGCATGGCAGCGGCGGAAGGCGAGTCTGCTGATGGCGGTTGGATGGGGTTGAGTTGTGGTGACTGTTCGTGCTGTCTTTGTAATGGTCTAGAAATTTATAATCATTCTCTTGTAATTTCCGGACATTCTTATGAGATTTTCCTCGATTTCCCTTGATTTATCCCGGATCTTATTGATATTCGAGCCTCCCTGAGGCTTGTATTTGGGTAGTATGGGGTTTGAGATGTTCGAGAATACATTTGGAGGTATTGATTGATGTTCAGGTGCTTGTCATGTTCGTCGGGCAAGCAAACATTTTGATATATGTTTTCCTTCTCTGCTTGTATTTCGATATACAGCTGCCATCCCCATTCCTAGTCTTTTTGTATTTCGATATGTGCTTTGGCACATATCCAAATATCAATCCTTCGATTCTTCCTTCTCCCTTGTATTTCGATATATGATCCCTCCCTTGTTTCCATTGCCTTTTGATATGCAACATTTCGATATGCCCAGTCCTTCTGTATTTCGATATACAGGCTTTTGGAAACCCTCCTTTCTTGTTGCATTTCGATATGCAAGGAGATGCATATCAAAATGCATTACTCCTATGTAGTCTGGCAGAGAGCTTGCATTTTGATATACACTCCGGTGTATATTGGAATGCAGTCTCATTAAGGGTACTTTTGGGATGAGTTTTGGAACTCATTCATATAATCATCTCTCTCAACTCTAACACTTATACACTCACAACACACACACACACACACAGTCGTCTCTTCCCCCTTCTCTCTCCACGATTTTCTCTCACTCTCTCTCTACATCTCTTTTTTTTCTCTTCTCCATCTTTTAATCCATGGAGAGTTAATCTTTGGGGCCTTCATCAACGGTGATCTACGCGTTCCCCTCTATGTATTGACGGGCTTGGATTATTCATCGGAGCAAGACCCTCACCTAGGGTTTCATGTTCTTCCACTTGAGATAGAGTTTTCTATCCCTTGTATGTTTAATCTTGGTCTTCTCCCTTCTCCCTCAAAATTTTTCTAAAGGAATAATGTGTTCCACGAATTTGGGTTTGCGGGTCTCATAGACCCTTCGGTTTCTTGAGTACATTGGTTCATTTGTATATTATTGTGCCTCCCTTGAAGTCAATTTTAAGATTCCCTACTTATTTCGGAAAAAACCCCAAATATGATAAACCCTAGATTTTGGGTCTCGTGGAATTGGAAAATTGATTTGAGTATAAAGGTCATTGAATTTTGGAAATATGATCCTATGAACTTCTTGACACTTGAAAATCAACGTTTGGAAAAAATGTTTACAAAAATCATGTTTTGGGTCAAATTGGAAGATTAGAACGATTTTCCCTAATATAGTAGAATTGATAAGAAAAATGAATTGAATGTGTAATTGGCCTTAAAAACATGAGAGATTATTTAGGTTGGCTAATTTCGTTCTTCGGAAATGGACTTATGATGGGATTCCTTGGGTGGTTGCGCCACTCACGACATTATGCACAATGGGGACTTGACTAGGCCCTCCCGACGGGTCAGGATGATACTAAAAATTTATACGAGTAGTCTAGTTGACGGACTTTTACCTCGTAGTAGTCGAAACCTCATGAAATCTTGATAATAATATTGTTTGTATTGGTCCCTTGAACTCGTCAAGGTTGATACTTGGTCCTCTATTGACTTCGTCAATGTAGAAGAAATGGTGATTTATGAACTTAATGAAAAAGTTTGGAATTTATTGGTCTTATCTCCTTTGATTTCGTCAAAGTTGAGCTTTTTGAAAAGATTTGAAAATTATGGACTTATCTCCTTTGATTTTTGTCAAAGTTGAGCATTTTGGAAAAAACCTCACAAGTTAGATTCGAGTAAGAAGAAGAATGATTTGAGTCAAATGGTTTTTGGAAATGGAAAGAGATCCTCATGCATGCATATTTCACATTTCTTACCCTAGCACACTCGCACCCCAATTTTAAAGATATTTGGATATAGATTTCTCTACTAGGCTTTTTCCTAATCCTTTATTTTTAGGTATTGGGTTCTATTTGAATTGGAGCTGTATATTTCAGATTCTCTTGCCTGACTTTAGAGCATGGCACCATAGTAGTTGATAGACTGTTTTCCCTCCATACTTTTTGATTTGGCTCGAATGACTTGCGGAGAATGTGCTTGTCATGAAATTTTTTGTTTTCGCTTTATAAATTCGCATATCATTTTTCAACTCTTCTAACTCGCTTAATTGCAACGTTCTATGGGTTCCCGCATCGGGCATGTCAAAGTTAATTTTTTTAATTTCCCACAATGCCCTATGCTCCAGTTCAACCGACAAATGACATACTTTTCCAAAGATCAAATGGTAGGGCGACATGCCAATTGGTGTTTTGTAATCCATCCTATATGCCCACAATGCATCATCTAACTTAATGGACCAATCTTTCCTTGTGAATCCCACGGTTCTTTAAAGAATTTTTTAATTTCCCTATTTGAAAGTTCTACTTGACCGCATGTTTGCGGGTGGCAAGGGGTGGTAACTTTGTGAGTGATTGAGTAGCGTTTGGCTAACGTGGCAAAATATTTATTAATGAAATGTGTACTATTATCGCTTATGACAGCGAGCGAATAGCCAAATCTACTAAAAATGTTGCTTTTAACAAACTTAATCACTATTTTATGATTATTTGTGCGTGTTACTACCGCTTCTACCCATTTAGATACATAGTCTATCGCCACAAGGATATATTCATTTCCAAATGAATTTATAAAAGGTCCCATGAAATCTACCCCCAAACGTCAAGAATCTCTACTATCAAGATAGGAGATAAAGGCATCATGTCCCTCCTAGATATGTTTCTGGAGCGTTGGCACCAAAGACACGTCTTGCTAAACTCATAAGCATCTTTGAAAAGAGAAGGCCAATAGAATCTGTTTTGCAAGACTTTGGCCACCATTTTCCTACCACTAAAATGTCCCTCACACTCAAGAGTGTGGCAAACTGTCAAGATCTTGTGGTGTTCTTCTTCGGGAACGCACCTACGAATCACTTGGTAGGGGAAATATTTGATTAGTTATGGGTCCTCCCAGAAATAATTCATAATTTGTGAGAAAATCGGTCCTTATCTTGTCCAGACCAATATGATGGCGTATTTCCCGTAGCTAGGTAGTTACAATTGTAAGCATACCAAGGTGATGGGATATGACTCACAGCAAAAAGTTGTACATCGGGAAATGAATCCAGAATCGACATTATATCACATGACGACTCAACTTGAATGTGGGACAAATGGTCCGCTACCGAATTCTCCATTCCTTTTTTATCCCTTATTTCTAAATAAAATTCTTGCAACAAAAGAATGCACTGAATTAGATAGGGTTTGGTGTCCTTCTTTTGTAACAAGTGTCTCAACGCCGCATGGTCCGTGTACACAATCACCTTGGACTCTAAAAGATATGATCTAAATTTATCAAGGGCGAAAACAATGGCAAGTAACTCTTTTTTCGTGATTGTGTAATTTAATTGCGCATCGGAAAGAGTTTTACTTGCATAATAGATTGCATGAGAAATTTTGTCTACTTTTGGCCTAACACCACTCCTACAACGTAATTTAAAGCATCACACATGACTTCAAAGGGGATGGTCCAATTTGGTAATTTTATGATAGGGGTCGAAGGGAGAGCATCACGAAGCTTTGTGAAGGCTTCCATGCACTCTTCATTGAAGACAAATGGGGCATCTTTTGAAAGAAGGTCACAAAGGGGCTTGGCTATTTTGGAAAAATCTCGAAAGAACCGATGATAAAAACCGACATGTCCCAAAAAATGATCGAATTTGCTTTATGGAAGAAGGTGAAGGTAATTTAGCAATTAAGTCAACTTTTGCTCTATCGACCTCCATCCCCTTAATAGATACCACATGGCCCAATACAATTCCCTCACGGACCATGAAGTGACTTTTTTCCCAACTCAAAACCAATTTTTTTGTTTACATCTTTTCAATACTTCCCCCAAATTCTCTAGACAAGTATCAAATGTGTTCCCCAAAATAGAGAAGTCATCCATAAAGACCTCAAGAAATTTTCCCACCATGTCCAAAAAGATGGAAATCATGCATCTTTGAAAAGTAGCTAGTGCATTGCACAAACCAAATAGCATGCTCCAATGGGCATACGTGCCAAATGGACATGTAAAGGTAGTTTTCTCCTGGTCCGTAGGGTCAACGGGTACTTGGTTATAGCCAGAATAGCCATCCAAGAAACAATAGTACCCTTGACATGCAAGACGTTCTAAGATTTAGTCTATGAATGGTAAAGGAAAATGATCCTTTCTCGTCATTGCATTCAACTTCCTATAATCATTACATACACACCACCTAGTAGTGACACGGGTAGGAACAAGTTCATGTCTCTCATTTTTCACAACGGTAATACCCGATTTCTTGGGTACTACTTGTGTAGGGCATACCCACTTGCCATCCGCAATAGGGTAAATGATGTCTGCATCAAGTAGTTTAACCACTTCTTTCATTACAACCTCTCTCATGTTCGAGTTTAACCTTCTTTGCATCTTTCTTGATGGTTTGGCATTGTCCTCCCAGTTTATTCTATGCATACAAATAGATGGATCAATGCCTTTTAGATCAGAAACCGACCACCCTATGGCTTCCTTATATTTTTCAACTCCTCAATAAGTTGACCTTCTTGCAAAGGGGATAGGTCAGACGCAATGATAACCGGAAGTGTTCCATGAGCTCCCAAAATGCATATTTAAGATTAGTTGGTAAAGGCTTCAACTCTAACTCGGGTGAAACCTCTAGGGATGGTGGAGCCGGGGTACTAGCCAATTCGGGCAAAGGCTCAAATTGAGCCGCCCATCTAGGAAGTGCACCATCTAAGAGCAAGTTAACCTCCTCAATGGATTGGTCAATGTCAAAGTCATCATATCCAAAATGCGCCAAACATGCCTCTAAAGGATCGGTAATGAGAATATAAGGCATTGCGTCTTCTACCATCTCATGTATGACATCAATCACATAACAATCACGGTCATCCCCAACAAGTGGGTACCTATTTGGACAATAGACATTCAACTTGATCGTCATATTTCCAAAGATAACTTCCATCTTCCCACTTCTAACATTAATATTTGCATTGGTGATTGCCAAGAAGCGTTGACCAAGAATGGCAGATGTTTGTTTTTTGCGAGTTACAATCGGCTCAACATCTAGAATAACAAAGTCGATTGGAAAGTAAAACTCATTCACTTTTACAATGACATCTTTTACCATCCCTCTTGGGATTTTAACCGAGTGATCAACAAGTTGTAAGGTGATAGTGGTTGGTTTTAATTTTCCGAGTTGAAGTTGTTCAAAAACGGAATATGGAATCCAATGAACACTAGTACCTAAATCAATTAGTGCTCTATCTGTACAATGGGTCCCAATTGTGATTGGAATGGTATGAGTCCTCGGGTTTTGCAACTTAGGAGGAGCTATGCATTGAAAAATGGAACTCACTTGTTCGATGAGCAACACCTTTTTGGAAATATTGGTGCAAGTTCATCATTTTTGAGTGCATAAGTCCTTTAAAAATTTTGCATAAGAAGGGATTTCTTTGATAGCATCAAGGAGGGAAAGATTGATTTTGACTTGTTTTAATATTTCAAGAGTATCCTCCATTGATGCTCCCTTTTTGGTGTACCTGGAAGGTCCATTTAGTGCGGCGGAAAATGGTGCTTTGGGTACATAAGTTGGTACCTTAGCACTTGAAGATGATGCATGATTAGAGGAATCATCCTCTTTTTGCTTTTCTTTCTCTTTTTCGGAGGATGAAGTGTCAATGCCAATTTCTTCATTCTTCTCATTCAACTCGGGCCTTGTGTCAACAATTTTTTTTTGTTTTCAATGTCATCACCACTTTGGTCTCGTGTTGATGGTCTTGATTGCTCTCAACCATATGTTGTCCTTTCGGATTGTGTATTGGTTGTGAAGAAAACCGACCTTGTTCTTTTTGGCTTATAGCATTGGTCGATTGGCCAAATTGAGCTTTAATTCTTGTTATTGATTGTGAGTGAGAACGCATAATTTGTTGTGTGTCCCCTAACTCTTGAAGAGCTTGAAACACCTTATACTCAAAGGATGGGTCCCTTGTTTGTTGAGGAGGTGCGGGTTGTGGTGGTGGTGGTGGTTGTTGTTGATATAAAGATGAGGACGACCGATAGGCCACGTGATTGATGTATAATGTAGCAGGTGTATTGTATGGTTGATTTATTGGAATTGGATTGTTGCTTTTATTGTGATCCCTCCAAGAAAAATTCGGATGATATCTCCAACCCGGGTTATAAATATTCGAAAATGGATTGTTATCCGGTTTTAGAGGTGCTTGATTATTTTGGAATTTTTGTTGGTTATAATGCCCTTGCGCAGCATTCACTTGTTCTTCCACAAATTATGGAAATCTAGGAGCTTTGGGGCATTCGGTGATGTAGTGGGCCGAGCTTGCACATAGTGCACATGCCTCTTGAAATGTTACATTTTGAGGTGTGTCCATGCCCAAAGTAATAAGTTTATCGACTTTTGTCGATAAAGATGGAACTTGTTTTGCTAGGTCGTTTGAGGGTTGAATCTCGTATAAGGCTGCTTGAATTCTAAAAACAATTGATTGTGCAATTGAATTTTCAGATTTGGGAATTTGAAGAATAAAACAGAAAATAGGTTGAATCACCCAAGCGCAAGTGATTCACACCATAAGTTTCGTCAATCGAGCATAATAAATCTGGTAAGTATCAGGTCATTTCTCCACAGGGACTATGGTTTGTAATTGGAAATTGAATTCAGATTAGTACTTAATTAGATGGAATTGAGAAGAATGGTGGAATGATTGTGATCTGGATCAACATAAACTGAAAATTAGATATAGGAAATTGCAAAGGGATTCAATCCTTGGTTATTGATAGAAACCAATGATTGACTGCCCTTTTCTCACCCTTTATATGAGACTTGCATCTCATTTTATGCATTATTGCATTAATTAAAAATTATTAAAGAAAAATTAAAATTATTTAATATCAGTCAAAATTGTTTAAGACTCGAATAAGAATTTTATGGCAATCCGAGAAATAAATAAAGGACAATAAAATTTTTAGACATAATGTGAATAATCAATTTGGAAATTTATGGGCAATCGAATCAATTAAAGTTAAATTGAACTTTCGTGACATTCAGAAAATAAAAAAAACAATTAAAATTTTATAAAGACCA
>NMUG010003655.1:0-14571 GCA_002855965.1 Monotropa hypopitys
CGCCCCGTGCCATTGGCACGGGCTATCGCTAGTATACTATTATAAAGGGAGAGCACAATTTGGTGTGAATGAAGCCAACTCACACTTTTATTTTCCAATTTTACACTTACCCATCTTTTACTAAAAGTATTTAAAATTAATAAGGCAACATGATTTTGATTCAACATAACTTTGAATCGATAACATCTTTTTTTTTTGTACATGCATAGCGTGTGCCGCAAATGCTAGTATATATAATAGGTGAGCGCCACTTTGGTGTCCTTTTTTTAGAATGCGTACACTTATTATTCCATTAATAACCCTCTTCCAAAAGAATCATTCAAAAAATATCTTATTGCATTTAAAATGTTCTAAGCTTATATTATTAGAAGGGAAAATAGTAATCTAAAAGAAAAAACCACCCACTGTAACCACTCTCCCATTATTTTGGGATTTCGTGTTCACTCACATTGTGTGTCATCCCCTCTAGTTAGTATGATGTGTGCCCATGCTTAGTGTTGGAAAGAGATGCTGCAATGCTACAATATGGAACAAATGATTGATAACAAATTCACCAGGAAAGTTCATAATTTCTGACCACAAAATCTCATTACAAAAAATTATATCATATTGTTATAACATAACCACAAATTCTTGCAATTAACCATTATACTACACTAGAACCCTTTGTAACATTCTCCGCAAAAATCACATCTTTGTTATGGTACGGAGTATGTACCATAGACTTCTTCCTAAAACTTATGGACTGATATTTGCACGTTGTTATTTTTGTATCCTTCAGGTCTACCAAGAGATTTG
This sequence comes from Monotropa hypopitys, assembly GCA_002855965.1. NCBI lineage: Eukaryota > Viridiplantae > Streptophyta > Magnoliopsida > Ericales > Ericaceae > Monotropa > Monotropa hypopitys. Next base: position 799 of record NMUG010003655.1, read on the forward strand.
GCCCAGATAAAAAGAGGTTTGAAAATCTAGCATTCCTGAATCTGGCACAAAGTGTTGTTTGTTTAATCTGGTCCTTCATTAGTAAGTTTTCTTTTCTTTTGTATCACCTTATCTGTGTTTTCCCCCTTGAGTTAGTTAAATAGTCATTTTTTGTGCTTGTGGACAGTGATAAAGCTTTGGTCCAGCAGTAGTAGTAATGGTGCTCCTTGGTGGAGTTTCTGGAGTGCTGGCGTTACAAATACAATTGGCCCAGCTATGGGAATTGAAGCATTAAAGTACATCAGTTACCCTGCTCAGGTAAAATTTGTTCAATTGCTTTTGTTTTTAAGGTTTGACAAGACGTAGAATTCTCAAATGATGTGCTGAGTTTGGGACAAGTTGGCGATGCCATTTTTGCCACCCATCATGTATGGTTATGGTAATGAGAGGTACGAGAGATCAGTTGTGGTTGGAACAAGAGGACGGTAGTCACAAAAAATATATTTGCACTCGCGTGCTATATTTCTTATAATAAGGTATTTTGGCGCTTGCCAAATTATAGGTTCAACATTGGTATTATGGCAATGCGGTAAAGCTACACCATTGTGGTAAAGCTACACCATTGTGGTAAAGCTATCCCGTTGTGGCCTGTAAGTCACATGTTCAATTCACAGAAACAACCTTTCTGCTTGTAAGGGTAAAGTTGCGTACATCAACTCTTTCCCAGACCCCACATATACGGGAACTTTGTGCACTGGGTCGCTCTTTATTAGCATTATGGCAATGACTATTGGAGTCCGTCTTAGTGCTCAGCCCGTCCCTCCTAGCACCTACTTGTATCTTCCATCCATTTAGTTTTTGGGGAGTTAATATGTTCACATTTTGTTCAAATCTTTGTGAGCAAATTACCTTTTCTTTCTTATATCATATGCTCTTCTTTACTATTTTAGCTTTTGGTAAAAATTTAGGTTCATAAACCTACTGCTCTGGACATTATGAAGCAACACAACAAATGCATTTGTGGTTCTTAAGAACTCATTCCATTACATTTATGTGCAGGTCCTTGCAAAATCTTCAAAAATGATACCAGGTAAGTTTTTGACATACAAACAACATTTGTGGTTAGTGTCTAACCATAACTGGTAAAGGTTGTTTAGTTTGTAAATTCTTTGGCACCATTACATGACGGGACACTCTGTTTTGCTTGTTTTATGCGTAATGACTTTAATAGTGATCCTTAACGCCATCAAAGATAGATTGGTATTAACATGAGTAAAAGGAAAATTTAACATGTACAGAGAAGATTCTTTATGATTTGTCTTGATAGTTTTTCATCATCTCTTTCAATGACATTGTCTAGTAGGTGTCGGCTTCTCCAATTGAGTTACCTTGACTGGAATAGAATAACTATCTGTGACTCGAGGTCTATTCATAGACTTATATATCCTTTTCTAAAAACTAAACAGCCTTAAAATTCGTATCTATGACTCGAGGTCTATTCATAGACTTATGTATCCTTTTTTAAAAAGTACTTACTGTGGGCAGGATGAAAATTTGAGGATTTCTCAGTTTTTGATTGATGACGTGGACACATTTGACTTTTAAAAAGATGGGAAACGTCCTTGTTATATACTTGTTTTTTATTTTTGTATCGGATACAAGTGTAAAACTAGAAACAAAGAGGGGAAACATTGCTAGAGAGAACAGAAGACGAAATAGGCGAGAGCCGGGTGGGGGTGGGGGGACTGATCTGCATAGAGGAGTCAGCTTGCCCTTTAGAGGTAGATTAGCTACACATTCAGCTACTCTGTTTGCTAATAGTCTGATCCAATGCAGCAAGAGGTTCCTTTTGCGGATGACGACTCGAATGTCCATGGCTAGAGCAGAACCTCCCAAGGTGAATCTGATTCTGAAACACTTAGGAGAATAGCCTGCCTACAATCAGATTCAATGTCCAAATTCCGCATACCCTAAATTTCTGACTGGGATTGGAATAGAAGCAATAGCCAAAAACTCCTGGTTGCATTGACCTCTGCCCCTATGCAAAACATCTGCCAGTCACACCCCAACCCGATTATCCGGAATTGAAATGGACATAAACCACATTACTAACCTTAATTAATTTAAGATTTCTATTTTTATTTCAAATGCTGCAATTCTTACTCCCTACTTACTACCACAACCAAATATCATCGACTGTTGCAACATCAACTATACTTATACCACAAATCAAACTATATGACGTTACTAACAACTTCAAAAGGAAATAAAAGTTATACATCAACTCTCTTACTTTACAGCTAAAGTAAAAAGCACTCTACAAAATTCTACTTAAACCTGTCATACCTTCTCTAACAAAGACAAATATAAAACTCACTTCTAATCAAAAGATCAACCCATCCAACGCTCTATCTACAACCGGCTAGTAGTGGACAAAACTAGTCCTGCAACATATGGATTCCAGGATTGAGTAAGAATATTGAAATTATTCATTAAAATAAAAGCATGTCTACAACTAAATCAACACAACAAGAATAAATAATAATTTCCACATTTGTGATAATGTTTTTAACATCTTCTCCATGTCTAATATGCATGTTATGCAAATGTGCATATGTTCAAATCCTTCTCCACAAAATTCAAGACAAATTTATGCCAAACAAGTAAAACCTCTTAGCTTACATCAACTCACCCTTTGGAAAATTTTTGTCTAGGTGACACTACCACCGTAAAGCTCTTAGCTTACAACACTACCACTATTGACATATTATTCAGTGATAATTACATGGCTACTGTTCTATATTGACATCTTTGTTATCCTGTAATTTATCTATTGTGTCTCGTATTTTATTCACTCGTGGAATCCATATTTGAGTTCCAGTATTTTGGTAGGACTTAGGGCGTCCACTACTGGCCAAGAGGTTCTAGTGACACCATGTGTGATTAAGGAACATTTTCTTATGTAGTTGCAATTGAATGAATGAAGTAAAAGGAACTCATAATACAAATAATAATAAAAACAGTTGTAGTTGTGGATTATCTAGTGGAACATTTAAATCTTTTCTTATGAAAAAAATAATGTGCAAAACTAATATACTTATGGGATGTAAGATCCTTAAACATAATAAATGATAAGTATAAAGCCTTAGTCATATCCATCTCGGATAATATCTATATTATATAATTGTTATTCGGGAAGGGGCGTGACACTCCACCTCTTTGCCATCGTCTATACTGTTTTGGTTTGTAACATTGTCAGAATTCTCCACACGCTCAATATTCTGTTGAGCAAATGTGGCCACATCTGTTGCTTTCTCTGATAACCAAAAAGCTACTGAGGTTGAACTCCATACTGTACCTTACGGATAAATGACATTTCAACCTAATTACGCCATTGTAAGCCCATTTACTTATATCTCCTCCTCTTCCTTCTATATGCCCGCACTCATTCACCGTAGGCCCAATACAATCACACATGTAGCAGAAATCCGAGTCTTTCATATTTGAACTTTTTAGAGTTTTTGTGATATGTTTTCATAATCTCATTCTAAGAACACTATTGATCTTCCCATCTACCTCTGGATTCTCTATATGAATCACCTCTCCCATAAACTGGGCAATTAACTTACCCCTCTTATAGTTTATGAAACCCATTGGTAGGCCATGGACTTGAAGCCAAAAGGTGCTGAATGAGAAATCTAATTCCTCTATTGATTTATGCGATTCCCATCCTCGTAGAATTAGCAGGGCTCTCATTATGGTCCTTTACACAATACACTACACATATCCTGTTTAGACTCGAGGCTAAATGCATAAGTGTTGTTACCCCAAGCATATATTGTGTAGGGCTTTTCTGTTTTCCAGGCCTTGTTGGTCACATTCTATACTCCTAAGCAATTTAGTTTTTTGGTAGTTAGAAAGCGACCCACTAGGGTTGAAGAAGCTTTATTCCAGTAATCTTCAAAGCACTGGTCTAGAGACAAAATGTCTGGGGTTTCCATGAAAATGACAAGAAACGGGATTGGAGTCTATGGCTAAGAAGCACAAACAACTTAGATGGCCTCATGTATCCGTGTCAGACAAGGACACACTACAACATGTCCCCAACATGTGAGAAAGAGTGTCAGATTTTTTCCCAGCTTCAGACACGTATCTGACACGTGGGAGACACATTTGGGGTTAAACTGTGATTTTTTAAAATTTTAAACGGGTCAAAAGTGTAATGTTTAAAGCTTTAAATGGATAATCCTTTGTGGGGTTTAATAGTGCAAACACTGTGTAGTAGTGGATATTATTTTTGGGGGGGTTTAGTGCATATATTGTGTAGTTATTGACAATCATTTTGATGGACAATCTTTTTGTTAGGTGATGTTAAACGGTAGAATTGTCATTTTGAAATACTGTTAATGAAAATAGACAGATATTTTGTTCAGTTATTACCCTTTTAGACTTGTTTTCAGCTCCTTTGCGGTAATATTATTATTTTTACCTTTAATTTGACACAAATATATGGTTGGATAATATATGATTTACAACTTACATTTAAATATTTTGTTTATTTTTGTAATTCAACGTGTCCTCAACGTGTCCGTGTCCTCATTTATTAAAAAATCACGTGTCCACATGTGCGTGTCTCGTATCCGTGTCCATGCTTCTTAAGTCTAGCGAAAGAGTATATGGATACGAAATAAATAAGATTCTTGTTATATACTTTCTTCGGTCTTTTGTTCAATTTTCACCTTGATATATGGAATTTTTTGTGTGGATGTATTTGGTTGGTAGTTTTATCTAGTCATCAAATCAGGTTATTTTAAAGTAGTGGGTTTCTGTGGTTAACGCATTATATTTTGTTTATGTAGTGATGCTGATGGGCGCCTTAGTTTATGGTATTAGATACAGTTTTCCCGAGTATCTGTGTTCTCTCCTGGTTGCTGGTGGTGTTTCTGTATTTGCACTTTCAAAGGTATATTTTGGCTTGGTCTTCTGGTTTTTTATTAGTATTTGTTTGGTAGTATGTTGGGTCAAAAGACGTTGATAATCCTGATGTTTTATATATACCTATGATTTATTTTTGGATGCACGATTGAAATGTTTTTTGAGCATGGCCCTTATTATTGCTTGTTTTCAGACTAGCTCAAAGACCATAAGCAAGCTGGCACACCCAAATGCTCCACTTGGATATGGGCTGTGTTTTCTTAATCTCGCTTTCGATGGATTTACAAATGCTACACAGGATTCAATTACAGCAAGGTACTTCAGTTCAAACTATTTTTAATTTCTCCCGTTCATATGATTCACAAGTATATATTCTGCCGGCTTGATTTTTTCTACCCGTGTATATGAGGAAATAATCCAAGAAAATGTACTATATGTTGTTCTTCCATTTTTGCTCTCTATTTCCCCCATTTAAGAGGTTTTGTTCTTTTGAGTTCGGGTGGGACATGAAAGAGCTTGTAGTGGTTAATGACACCATATCTACTTTTGCAACATCAGGTAACTGTTGTCAATTATGCCAATATCAATTTGATGGTTAAAAATGCTGCCAATACATCATATGACATGTATCTTTGGTGTCGTATTTGAAAACCAAATCTGTAATCTTTTAGCACCGGATTTGAATACAACACTTGCTTAGGTATCTCTTTGGAGCTTAGTCGCATAATGCAGGAGTGAGTGGGGGAGCGAGAGCGGATGCATGAAAGTGCCTCTTGTAAGTGTAGAATCCTACTAAAATTCACCAGTGCACGGAGTGGGAGCGTAAAGCGAGGATTGAGTGCGAGTGCGTGTGGAGTTTGAGATACATCCTTCCCCATAAACAGAATTTAAGAATACTCACAGCAACATGGTCCTACTAAAAACTTCAGCGTTAATGTAATTTTCTCACGAATCTTTCTCAAAATCCGCACCATGTAGCAGTCAACCTGTAATCAGCTTGGTTTGTTATTAGATCGTGGAATTTGATCTTCAATTGCATGTGCACCTAGAAATAAATTCGATTCGTTGTTTTCTTGCTTAGGTACCCTAAGACAAGTGCTTGGGACATAATGTTCGGTATGAACTTATGGGGCACAATTTATAATATGGTCTTCATGTTTGGGTGGCCTGGTGCTAGTGGATATTCAGCAGTTCAGTTCTGCAAGCAGCACCCTGAGGCAGCGTGGGACATTTTCCTCTACTGTCTATGCGGTGCAGTGGGTCAAAATTTCATTTTTCTAACCATAAGTCGATTTGGTTCCCTTACTAACACTACCATCACCACAACGCGCAAGTTTGTTAGTATAGTGGTGTCTTCATTAATCAGTGGAAACCCCTTATCTGCAAAGCAATGGGGGAGCGTTTTCATGGTCTTTTCGGGATTATCGTACCAGATTTACCTGAAATGGAGGAAATTGCAGAGGTTTCAGAAGAAGAGAAAGCCTATATGAAGAACAGTGATTGATGTAGCTGAGGTATTAAACGTAGTATTTAAATACCATCCTTTCTCTGTTATAGTAACTGAAAGGTTCAAAATAGCATTTGAAGACAATTATTTTGAAGAGATGTGCCATTTCACAAATTTTTGAGAATTTGTTTAATGATCATGTTGATGACTGTGGTTGGGAAACAACAGAATCACGTGCACCTCAAACCCTTCCCCAACCACACATGTACTACAAGAAACTATGAGCCCTGCAAAAGTATGTATTGAAAATATAGTATGGAACCAATTATCTTGGCAGAAGTAATAAAATACTATAATTGTCGTTTTTTGGTTGAGTCGCGAACTAGATCGCTATTTTTAAGACATTTCGCGGTTTTACCCTCTCTGTGCAAGTAATATACAGGCACGTCGTCCCCAGGATAAAATAGCTTAGAATACAATCTCTGTCTCCATTACTTATGCACGGCAAATGATCGGAATTCAATACACTTTCTTCTTGTTACTGTTCTTTGAAACATTATGTGTTTTTTGTCTGTTGCTATTATCTTTCGAAAATAGATCATCTGTTCATAATATAGACATAACGAGATGCAACTTTTAACAAATTAAAATGTTTGATGCATATATATCTGTTCATTTGCTTAAGTCATATATCGAAATAAGAGTTCACTGGATTGTATCGTAGAAGGATGTATATCGATATATACTCAAGTCATATATCGAAATAAGAGTTTACTGGATTGCATCGCAGAAGGATGCATATTGATATGTCATCACAGTAAGCATATATTTCGAAATGTGTTCAAACACATTTCAATATACAAACATGTATTTCGATATACAAACATGTATTTTGAAATATTTTTTTAAAAAAATGTTAATTAATAAAATTATAAAACTTTTCAAGTCTCAGGTGCACACGCGAAGCCAAATTGAAACATTTGCACCCCCTGTGCGCGCGCATACATACGATTAAAGGATTTTCATATCACAATCCCCGAATGACGTAGAATTCAAGTCCAAATCCCCGAGAATGCGAGGACCCCCGTGAGCCCACATTATTTATGACTTAAAGATAGTACCCAAGTATACAGAGAGAAGAACAAATACTTGATACGGATAATAAGGTAAGAGCTCAGCTCAGTGATATGTGCACGTGTCAGCCCAAATATCAGCTCGGTCATTGTTTGTGGTTAGAAACTCGGTACCCCTCAAGCCGAGGATAAAATAGCGGCCTAGTAATAGAGATCTTACAACGGTCATTCACTTATATATTATGAGGGATAATTCGATATATTCCCACCATGGCAGACGTATCCACTCGTCACATGATCTCCTAAAATTACGGGGTATGGCGCATCAATAGGAACGTTGCCATGTATGGTGGAGACATTTAAGGAAACCGCTGATACGCTCCCGTGAGAATCGGGCGCAGAGGCTAGGGTTTCCGGGATTGAACCACTGTAGTATATAAGGAAGAATCCACCCAGATCGCAGGTACACACTGATTATCTCACCTCTCTTACTCTCTCTATACACTCATTTTTCTCTCGACAGAATTGTTATTGACTTGATCGTCGGAGGAAGTTTGAGGACACCACCCCTCCTCTTTGTGTCTTCAGATCGTTCCCCCTTTACATGTGATCGTGATTCTCTGGCAAAGGATTGGTGTGGGACGTGCGGAGTGAGCTATTCCAGAAATTGGTTCATCAGTTGGCGCTGTCTGTGGGAATCGACTTGTTTACATTTGTATTGGTGATAAGTTTCTGATGACTCTTACGCGATCCACCGCACACCAAAATCCACTGGAGATAACCCCCGAGATGTTTCTGGCCATGCAACGCCAAATCGAAGTGCTCACAAAAAGCCTGGAGGAAACCAGCCAGGAAAATCAACATCTGAGAGCCCAATAAAATCAACCGCCACCTCAAGTACTGCGGGAGCAAGAAGAGAACCAGGAAAGGGCTGACGACAATGAGGAAAGGAGGAACGAAAACCAATCTCAAAATGTTTTGGATCCCCAGGCTAGCAGATCGACAAGGAGAGGGGCCAAGCAGCCGTTAGAAAGACCAGATGAAGATCTATTGGCCTTTATTAAAGCGCAGATCGACGGAATACAAAGGCGTATCTAGGTGAAAACCCTAGTGACCGTAGAAGAGTTGGTGCAAAACACGAATTCTTCATTTTCCATGGGTGTTCTCAATGCCCCCTGCCTGTTAAGTTCAAAATGCCCGTTCTGGAGTCCTTCAATGACAAAACGGATCCACTCGACCACCTGGAGACGTATAAAAACCTCATGACGCTACAGGCGGTCCCGGATGAAGTCATGTGCAGAGCTTTCCCAGTCATCCTCAAAGGAAGTGCGCGCATGTGGTTTAACAAGCTCAAGCCGGGGAGTGTTGATAGCTTCAAGGAGTTAAGTCAGAAGTTTGTGAGCTATTTTATTGCTGGGCAGCGTTATCGCAAGCCTGACACCCACCTGCTTACGGTGCGTTAGAAGAGAGTCTGTGCGCGAGTATACCTCTTGATTCACTCAGGAGGCAATGCAGATTGAGAGCGCTGATGACAAAATGGCGATGGCAGCCTACATAGCAGGTCTGTGGTCGGGTACTTTACTGTTTAATTTAACTCAGGACCCTCCACAAGATATGGCCGAGCTGTTGATGAGGGCTCAGAAACATATCAACGCTGAGGATGCCTTAAATGCCCGAAAGAACAGAGATGACACAACCTAGGGGCAGAGCTCAGTACAGCAGAACCAGCCGGAGAAGAGAAGGAAAGACCCTCCCAAAGGGTCCTTTATTGAGCAGAAGAGAAAGAGAGCTGATTGAAGAGGTTCTCCTGGTCGGGGGTCACCCAGAAGGAGCCCCCATCGAAGAGTCGGCGGCCCACCGGAGAGATACAGAACCTACACCCCCTTGATAGCATCTGCTGAGCAAATCATGAATGACCTCAAAGATAATCCTGAACTAAGGTGGCCTGCTCGGCTAAAATCTAACCCAGATAAGAGATCTAGGGATAAGTACTGCCGGTTTCATCACGACCATGGACATTATACCAACGACTGCATCGACCTTAAGGGACAGATCGAAGAACTGATTCAGAGAGGGAGGCTGCAGAGATTTGTTCAAAGAGCCGAGCCAAGGGCTCAGCGCGATATGTAGAGGTGAGAAGAACCGGCCAGGGTTCCCGAGTACAACGAACCTATTGGAGAAATCAGAGTAGTGCACGGAGGGTCTGCCGGAGGTGGAGAGTCCAGCTCGGCACGCAAGGCACATCTCAGAAGGTTGCAGGCAGAAGATCCAATGGAAATCTGCACTGTTGGAAAGCAGCCTAAGTGTTCGAGACAGGAAGACCCACCAATCATTTTTTCGGAGGAGGATGAGAAGGGGACAATCTATCCCCATGATGACCCCCTGGTTATTTCTGTAACGGTGGCAAATTTTAAAACAAGAAGGGTCCTAGCTGACAGTGGAAGCTCGGCCGACATCCTTTTTCTACACGCATATGATCAGCTCCAGTTGGGAAGAGATCGTCTGCGACCGATGACTTCACCATTGATGGGATTTGCAGGAGGTACTATGTACCCGAAGGGCCAGATTGCCCTTCCCGTAACTTTGGGAGAGGAAGGGCGGTATGTCACGCACATGATCGATTTCCTGGTGGTGGATGCCCCCTCGGCCTACAATTCTATCATCGGAAGAGTACTCCTGAACAAGGTAAAGGGCATTATCTCTACTTTCCATTTAAAGATGAAGTTCCCAACCCCCGGTGGAATAGGAGAATTGAAGGGAGATCAGAAAACGGCTCGGGAGTGCTCTAATTTCTCAGTCAAGCGCCGCTATGAAACTATGGCCCTTGACGAGCTTGACATGAGAGATGAAGAAAGACTGATGCGAGGCGAGCCCGTGGAGCAGTTAGTCTTTTTGGCAGTGTGGCCAAAGTATCTTGATCAGACAGTACAGCTTGGCTCTAGACTTTCCCCAAAGGAGCAGAGCAGATTGGTTGAGTATCTGAAGGAAAACAGAGACATCTTTGCCCGGGGACATGAGGATATTCCCGGGATTGATACGAGGATAATCACACACCGACTGAATGTTGATCCCGAGTGCCGCCCAGTTAGGCAGAAGAAGAGAGTGTTCGCACCCGAAAGAAATCTAGCAGTCACGTAGGAGGTCGCCAAGCTTTTGCAGGCGGGATCCATCAGAGAAGCCCAATATCCTAGATGGATCTCCAACGTAGTAATGGTAAAGAAGCCGTCCGTCCAGTGGAGGATGTACGTAGACTACAAGGACTTGAATAAGGCCTGTCCAAAAGACAGCTTCCCCTTGCCCAGAATTGACCAATTGGTGGACTCCACGTCAGGTCACGAACTCTTGAGCTTTATGGACGCCTTCTCAGGCTACAATCAAATCAAGATGGAAGAACACGACGAGGAAAACACTTCTTCCATTACTGATAGAGGACTCTACTGTTACAAGGTAAATGCCCTTTGGGCTAAAAAATGCAGGGGCGACCTACCAAAGGCTTGTCAACAGAATGTTCGAGCACCTGATAGGTGAGACTGTGAAAGTGTATGTGGATGACATGTTGGTCAAAAGCAGGCACCGAAGTGACCACGTCCAGGACCTGGATAAAGCATTTCAAGTGCTGAGGAAGTATCGAATGAAGCTGAACCCGACAAAGTGTACATTTGGGGTTGCATCAGGAAAGTTCTTGGGATTCATGGTGTCGCACAGAGGGATAGAGGCGAATCCCGAGAAGATCAAGGCGATAATAGAAATGAAGCCGCCCACCACAATCAAAGAAGTCCAGAGGCTAACAGGATATGTAGCAGCCCTCAACCGCTTTATCTCGAGAGCTACAGATAAGTGCAATTCATTCTTTAAAGTTTTAAAGATGTCATTTGAATGGACGCAAGAAAGTGAACGAGCATTCATGGAGCTCAAGCATTACCTCCGAACCCCCCTTCCTCAGCCCAGCAAGGGATGTGGAAGAACTCTTTCTTTATATTGCCGTTTCCTCCCATGCGGTGAGATCGGTGCTGATCCGAGAGCAAGATGGGATTCAGCATCCCGTGTATTACACGAGTAAATCCCTGAAAGGGGCAGAGACGAGGTACCCCAAGATAGAAAAAATGACGTTTGCCGTAGTCACCTCGGCCAGAAAACTCAGGCCTTATTTTCAATCCCACCCCATCATTGTGCTGACGGACACTCCACTAAGGCGAGCACTATTCAATCCCGATACTTCGGGACGCCTCATTCAATGGGCACTGGAATTGGGCGAGTTTGATATTGAGTATAGGCCCAAGACGACAATGAAGGAGCAAGTTGTAGCTGATTGCTTGGTCGAGTACACTGCTCAAGACCCGGAGTTGCAGAAAGAGGAAGGCGAACCATGGCATCTCGGTGTTGATGGCTCCGTCACCAAGTATGCCAGCGGGGCAAGGTTAGTCCTTACAACACCGGAAGGACAAAAGCTTAGATATGCACTAAAATTCAATTTCCAGGCTACTAACAATCAGGCCGAATATGAAGTACTGGTGATCGGGTTGCAGATAGCACAGATTATTGGCATAAAGCGTATAGCAGTGGTGAGTGACTCCCAGCTGGTGGTCGGGCAGGTTACTGGAGAATTCGAGGCCAAGGAAGGAGCTATGGGGAAGTACCTGGAAGTGGTAAAATTGCTCAAGGAGGGCTTCACTGAATCCACCATCTCACAAATTCCGAGATCTGAAAACCAAGAAGCAGACGACCTGTATAAGATTGCCACCTCAGAAGGAAGGTCAATTCCGAGCAGAATTTTGATACAAGAACTGAACGGGCCAAGCATTGAAGAATGTGGTAAGACCATCTCAACAATTGATTACTCAAATTCACGGGCTGCCCCAATTGTGGCCTACATCAAGACGGGACAGATCCTAGAGGACAAAGGGGAGGCCAGGAAGCTCAGGATCCGGGCCGCAAAGTACGTGCTTATGGGTAATATCTTGTATAGAAGAAGCTTTTCTATTCCATATCTGCGATGCCTGACGGATATGGAAGTCTCCAAAGTCATGCAGGAGGTCCACGAAAGCATCTGTGGAATGCATCAAGGGTGGAGGACTCTGGCATACAAAATAGTGAGGCTGAAGTACTATTGGTCGACCATGCAGAAAGATTGTGCTCAAATGGTGCAAAAGTGTGACCCGTGTCAGAGATTCTCTAATATCTCACATAGTCTGCCGACCCAAATGAGCCCAATAAGGGGCCCTTGGCCCTTTGCTCAGTGGGGCATGGATTTCATCGGGCCACTACCTAAAGGAAGGAACCAAATGTAGTACGCTGTAGTAGCCATTGACTATTTCACAAAGTGGGTAGAGGCCAAGGCACTATCAACAATAACTGCTCGTGTCACAATTTCTTTCCTGTGGCAGAACATCATATGCAGATTTGGCTTGCCGCAAGTGCTGGTAGTGGATCTTGGAAAGCAGTTCGACAATACAGACTTCAGAGAGTTTTGTAGTACCAAGGCAATTGACGTACATTATACATCAAAGGCCTATCCCAGGGCAAATGGACAGGCTGAGGTGACCAACCGTGAAATCAAGAAGGGACTGAAGAGGAGACTGAAAAGTGCAAAGGGAGAATGGCCGGATGAGCTGCATTCCGTGTTGTGGGCATTTCGCACCACGGCAAGAACGTCAACAGGGGAGTCTCCCTATGCCTTATCTTTTGGAGCGAAAGCTGTAGTCCCAATTGAAGTGGAGCTTCTTAACTACAGGACAACATCGTTGGATGACACCGAAAACAGGGAAGACCTGAGAACCGAACTTGATTTGCTGGAAGAGAAAAGGGATATGGCTGCTGCTAAGAACACCATCTACCAGCAACGGATGGCTAGATATCACGACACCAAGGTTCGACCGAGATCCTTCCAACCTGGAGACCTAGTACTCAGGAAAGCTGATCCTACGGGAAAGAAAGTCAAACAGCTGCAGCCTACTTGGGAAGGTCCATACAAGGTGCTGAGGAACTCTAAAGCTGGAGCTTACAGACTGGCGACTCTCAGGGGAAAAGAGTTGAAGAACCCATAGAATGCCGAACACCTCAAACGCTACTATAAATAAAGATAAGGCGTATTGTTATATTTTCTTTGCTTGTGATATTTTCTTCTTTCCTTGCCTTTTCAGAGCACATCTGTCATGTATTTCGAAAACATATATCATCAATGCCATCAATGAAGTTGTTATCTACTACAAAATTAGTCTGCTTACCTATCGACTGAACAAAAACACCAAGGCGTAAAATTGTGCTAAGGCACAGCTCAGATGGTAAGCTACGGCCCAGCTGAGCACATGGCTAAGGCCAACAATAAAACGCTAAGGCGTA
>NMUG010003656.1:0-14571 GCA_002855965.1 Monotropa hypopitys
CACAGCCCTAAGTTCTACAAACCCTAATTTCCTTTATCACCTCTCTTCAAACAATCCTCTAAGAACACTTCTTCTCAACCATCTATTCTCAACCATCCCCTCCATCACTCCATCTCCATAACCAAGACCATACTTTCAAGATTAATTTTTTTTCACACAATAAATTTTTCAATCTCGGTTCCTCAAGGCCCGGATAAAGGTTCTATCTTCGGATTCAAGTTCGTGGGAGTGGAAGCCATCTTGAGGTGCCACCACCATTTTTTCCGGCAATCTTCTCCGGCGACATTTCTGGCCAAATTCGCCGGAGCTCCGGTGACAACTTTCCTTTCTTTTAAATTTTCAATCTAATTTCAGTTTTAGTTTAATTTTCATTATCACTGAATTGTAATTAGTATGTCGGGTAGGCGTCCATCAAAGAAAACCCAAGAGGCCTCCACATCCGGCCAACCTAAGCGGCGTGAGGAACAAGTTCCCGTACCCCAACCTCAAGAGGAATCAGAGAGTTCCTCCGAGGAATTTCGCATAGGAAGAAAGGTTGGATGAGGAGGAAGAGAGACAAGTACAGAGGTGGAACCTTAGGGCATATTCACGGCCACAAACGTTCGATGTTCCATTTTTCAGCGGACTTCCCAATACCCGGGATCAATTTCGCGGCATACATGACCGAGGGTTAGCATGCCTTTTTGGAGGTTTTCAACCAATATACCCTCGGCTAGTAAGACATTTTTACCAAAATTTACATCGACGAGAACGGGAGCCCGAGTCCCTATTTACCACTGTGGATAGGCATGATTTCAGAATCACGGCGAGAGATATTGCCGATGCTCTCGATATGAGATATGATGAGAGAAGTCCGGCATTCATTTCGGATTTTGAGGGGGTTGACGTTAGGGACATGTCCCTAACATTTAACCCTAATCTTCCAATCGGCACACATGTCCGCCGTGCACACCTCCCACCCACACTTTACTTTATTGATTGGGTCTTGTATAATGCCTATTATGGTCATAAAGACGAACGCAAATTTAATCATTTCCGCTGCCTTTACTCTTTTCTTTTGGGGGTACCTATTAATATCCCCAAAATCATATTTGCGGAGATGATTTGATTCATTGAAGGACCGACAAAGATTGCCACTCCCCTGCCTTTTGCACATTTGATTGGATGATTGCTCACCTCCCCTCGCACGGGTATCCACCATACATACCGATTACCTCCCAATGAGGAAGTGGATACCAGTGTTGATAACGTTAACCAGGATAACTGGAATAAGAGCATCGCCCACCTAGCACGACAGCAAAAGGCAGCGGGTGCGCCACCACATGTACCACCACATATGCAACCACATGAAGCTCCCCCCACCGTATATGCCAGATGTAGCCGAGGATGTACCGCTCCAGCAGGAGCCTTCCGCTCCCCAATTGGGGAGTTGGCAATTTGGTTTTGATGATTATAATTCCTTGGTAGCAAATATGAATAACTTGCAGGTGGGCATGAATGATATCCGGGCGAGGCAGGACTATTATTTTGCCCAACAGGCCGTAGCGCGCGAAGAAACTCACAAACGTGATTATGATTACCGTGACATTTTTGGTCAACTATTGGGCCATCCTCCCCATCCACCATATGAGCCACCCTATTACCCACCATATCCAAGTTATCCTCCCCATGACCCTCAATGACTTAGTCGTTGAGGGTCCACATCTGGCTGAAGACGATAAACTTAGTGCTTCTTGGGAGGCAACCCATGCTTTTTAATTCAGGAGTAACAGTCGGATTGTACCTTTACAGTTCCATTCCTTTTATTTTTTTGTTTGTTTTTTTACATTTCTATTTATTTGTATATCTTGTCATTAGTGAATAATTGTTTTAGATTTCAGGTATACCTAATCATGGAAAGCATTCTCATTTTATACCACGTACTTGAGCTGGATGTTCCAGCATTCTGGCCAGAGACTCACGACTTTTACATCCAAGTGTACCATGCTACCATAGATGCTTACAATATAAATCAAACAGAGGATCGTTATGATTTGGACACTTTTGATCGTGAGGCGTTCGAGGAAGCATTTCATTTTCATGATCAAATTTTCGATTCCTCACCTTGTCGTTCTCGCGACTTGGTGACATTACTCCTTGTGGCCTACATTTTTCACTGTAGGAACCCCAACTTATTTTGTCTTATTTTGCCTTTACCTAAGAAAGGTGATACAATGAGAACAAAAAATGTTTTTAATATAAAATGAGAGGGTGTATACCATACGTTTAGAAGACGTTAAATTCATGGAGGGTGAGATACCTCCAGTGTTTTCCATGCTCGAACAGCTGCTTTCCGGTCTAGTATAGCCTCCCGTGTAGTTAACCTTAGCAAATTTAAATTGGAATTACCTCGGTAAAGTACGGATGGAAGGGAAAGGGGATTGGAAGATCTCAAGGTTTAGCCACAAAGTGCGACCTTCGAGATCTAACCTCCTGTGTACCAACCTACCCAGAAATACCGGGAGCTTCCTTCTCTAACAAAATACTAAGTAAATGAAACGGGGAGAAAAATATGACTCATTTTTTCCATGTGACAGAATGGTTGGTTAGCTTAGATTTACTTATCACAGTACATATTTTGTTTTTTTGTCTTTTTCTTGGCATGCTAACTTATCACAGGATTCCATGAAGCAAGTTGGGGGGTGTTCATCATCCAACTTCTATATTGACACTATTATGCATCACATGTGATATCTCTCCTCTCCCACTTTTCCTATTTTTATCATTCTTTCCCTTTATGTGCTTCAATGAGGATAGTGAATGGATTAAGTTGGGGGTGAGGTCTAACTTGCTTTTTATCTTTTTAGCCTTTTTAAAATTTTTTTAATAAAAGAACCATTGTGGTATGACAAACATTGGGAGTTAGCATGATTTCGATGAAATTGGGTGGCGACTTGTTCTTTATCACATAGAGATAGGAGATGCAAACTAGTTTTGCTATTGTTTGAGTGGGAACAACTCGCGTTGGCACCTAACTTTGGCATACCAACACTTTACATTGCACGAACTTAATTCTTGAGTAATTGACAATTAAAATGTTCTCAATGGTTTGATTAGTGGAGACTTGTCACCCTTGAGAGATTTGAAGCCATACCTTTTTATCCGAGTGGTGTCACACGAACTCTTGGTTTGTCACAAAAAGAACTTAGTCATTGCGAGATCTCATTATTTCTTCGAGTTATATGTTGGAATTATTACCAAATTTATAATGTATCACTTTGAGTACCCACATGAATACCCAACTTGAGGAAAGGATTTTAGGCATTTATTGACATTTTGGGCTTGTTCATTCCTTCGACATACATTTTTCCCTTGCTAGCCATGTTGAGCCTTACACATATTTCTCCTTTTTTGCTAAAACTCAACCAACCATAAGATGTCTCGAGAATGGTAGAAGGAGGGTTTGTGTATTTTGCATAAAAACGAAGATAGAAGAGTGTGTGTTGTTCCCCTTGTACTTGTAAAATTCCTCCGTAGAAGACAAAGAAAAAAATTTTCATTGGAGCATGATCCCCATAAAAAATACAAAATAGCAAGATTGGGGGATCAAAGAAAGAAAAAAATATATATTTATTCTCCTAATTCTAATTGCGGGGATAATTCATTTTCATTATTATTTGTAAAGAGGGGAACGAGTAAGGAAGAACAACATGAGGGAGGAGTTTTGATGACAAAAGGAGGAAGGAGTAGAGTTGATGTAACTAAAGATCTACCATACATTTGTCTTGAGACATCAATTATATTTTCCTTGCCCTTAGCCAAATATGTGTCCGATACACACTCTACACATCATCCATTGTCCCAATGCTAAAACCAAAAATCAAGTCCTAAATGATCCAAAAAGGGGTAGTAGCAAGTGGACGTTCGAAATTCACACAAAAATTCCAACATGTGACCATTCCGTTCATGAGATTTATATTCCACTTAAATTCAACGTTCTTTGAGTGTCAATGTGCGAGGTGCTTTGGTGTCAATATACCGCACATTCGAGAGTAATAAAGCCACCAAGTTTCAAGCGTAAGCCATTGTGAGAGCATACTATAGTGAGGACTCGAGGTCGAGGCTCGGTCTGGAGAGCCATTGTTTTGTTAGTCGCTCTAGAATAAAGTTCACTTGTACACGCTAGGTTAAGGTGCCAAGTTTGTTTCATCGCTTATTTCGATTCCGGAACTAGTTGTGCATGGAATATATCTTTGTGGTAATTATTTGTTCTCTACCCAATGACTTGGATAATGTTTATTCTCATTTGGACATCATGCCGCAATGGTTCAAGAAGTTTTGTGAGTTATCATTGCTAAAAACCCTCACGAGACTTCACTTGTCATACCGGGGCTGCCCGGGGTTTTTAAAAGTTCTATCCCTTAATTCTTTGTTCTTATTCGATAGCTTAGTATTTTGTTATTTCTTTTAGTTGTATTTTTTTTTGCTCAGGACTAGCAAAATCTAAGTTGGGGGTGTGGTAAATGCGTAAAAGCACCTATTTATACATCTTAACATAGATAATATTAGTCCCAAGATTTATTATTTGATATGTTTTTATTTAGTTTTGGTGTTTTAGGCAAATGTGGATCATAAGGCATAAAATTGACTAAAATATGCCAAATCATGAAATGGTAAGTTGAGAAGCATGAGGAACACATTTGTGGATCAGGCCCCAAGCAGCAAAATCTGTTTCTCGCACATTTTGCACCCGTCGTCCGGACGAGCAGGCTTCATAGTCCGGATGAGCTTACCAGGAGGCACAAGATTGCTCCAAAGCCCATGGTCCGGACAACCTTTGGCGTAGATCGATTGGTCAGGGACCGTCATCCGGACGAGAGAAAAAGTTGCTTCGGACGAGCTCAACAGGAAGTTGTATTTTCACATAAAGAAATATAGTCCGGACGAGGATTACCGTAGTCCGGACGACCGAATATTAAAACACCCGATTTTGCATGCTTTTTAGATTTTTAAGTGAGGATTCTCTGTGTGTGTGTGTGGGGGGGGGGTATATAAGAAACCTATGAGGTTAACCTAACTATGTTTTGAATTATATTTTGAGCCACCAAGAGAGGCTAGAGAGAGAATACATCTTCCTTTTTTATCATCTTCTTTCTTAGAGCTTCCATGGCCGCCATGAGTTTTCGGATTGTGATTTCCATGGCCGGCTAAACATCTCCTCTAGGGTGAAGGTCGCGTACATCTCCAAGTGCTTTCCGATTTGTTTGTACGGTAACGTTTTGATTCATATATGGATTTTATATTCTCCATTGTTAGATCTATTTCATCTTTGTTCGTATTCTAGAATACGAATACCATATATGTATAGTCTTCATTAATTTAATCATAACTTTCGGATTTGAGACACCTTATACTCCTAAGACGATTTGTGCACATAAAGGTATATCCTCGATTGGAGACACAAATCGTGCTATGAAGATATCGCGTACCAAATTAGGGTTATGCGTTTTTCTCCTTTGTTTGCATGCGGATTTGTCCAATCCTAATATAGACTAGGGTTTTTAATCAAAACTTTTACTTGCTTACGAATTGTGAATCATGAGGATTGGACAACGTCGGATCCCTAGATCTTCACTTAATTAAATTCAAATTCATTTAATCTCATTTTTCAACTTAATTATATTTTAGTCTTAATCTAAAAACAAATCCAACTCTCGTGATTTTACAAATCAACTTAGAAAATTCTCAAAAACTATTTGAGTCCAAACCATTATTGTCCCTGAGGATCGACACTCTTGCTTACCACTGTTCTTGAAATAAGTGTTAAACCTAGAGTTTTATAAATTTAATCTTGAACATAAACGACACGGTCAGTAGCCGACCGATCCAGATGAAAAGAAATATATCGTGAGTCGGGTCATGCCGGATCACTCGATATTCTTTGAAACTTCCAAACCAAAAACATACATTTTTTAAAATACAGTCGAAGCTCCGTCTGACTGGAAAATAAAACTAAATTAACAAAACAAAATCCTCCAATTCGGATCATTAGGTGAAAGCTTGTAGTAGCTGACCGATCTGGATCAAATGAATATCTCATAAGTCGGGTCATGCCGGATTACTCGATATTCTTTGAGAACTTCTAAAAAAAAAGTAAAAATCATTGTTTCAAATACAGTCGAAGTTCTATCCGACTAATCAATAATATTCTTTCAAAACACAGTCAGAATTCTATCCGACTGATCAAAGATTTCTTTCAAAAACGAGTCGAAGTTTTGTCCGACTGTCGAACACAATTAAAACAAAATCTTTCTTTAAAAGCACAGTCGAAGTTCTGTCCGACTGCAAAATACAAAATCATTATTTCAAAACGCAGTTCGAATTCTGTCCGACTGCAGAAAATTATCTTTGAAAATACAACCGAAGTTCTGTCTGGGTCAAAAACAACAAAACACAATTCTTTCTTCTAATTCTTGCAAAATCAAAATCGGGCCGAAAGGCTGCCCGTCAAAAACTATAAAAAGGAGTCATTCTGTTCAGTTTCATTCATTTACATCAATATTATTCATTATTTCTCTTGTCCGAGAAAACAATTGATTTTGGATTTAAAAGAAATTTGCTTTTGAAAGAGAAGTACCGAAAGGCGAGTGGGGTGCCTAACACCTTCCTCATTCGTAATTTAATCCTCGAATTTGAATTTCTGGTTATACAGACACCTTGTCCAATTAAATACCGGTGACTTGGCACACTGTAACTATTTACCGAGTGGCGACTCCGAAAATAGATTAATAATAGATTGCATATTGTCTAGGCAATTGTAAAACCGTTATTAAATCTGAATATTTTCAAAACCGGTGCAATCAGACTGTCAAATTCATTTTCAAACAAAATTGCAAAAACCCCAGCAACGTGAATATTTTGTCCCGGAAAATGCCCCCTCTGCGTCAGGAGGCGAGGGAAGGACAGAAAATTTTCCCAACACGACAGCTGGTGACTCCGTTGGGGACTTAGAGGATTTTGGATTCTGAAAACTCTTTCAAAAACAAATTTCTTCCGAAATTTCAAAATCAATCAATTCTCGGCCTATATTACTGATGTGCATCATGTTTATTTCGTTTGAGGAAGATTACAGGGCGTGTTGCTAAAAAAAGAAGAGTTTTGCATGGAAAAAAATTACTGTGTTGAAATAATTTATTGCTACATCCTACTTACAATATATATTGAAAAAAGGATTTCCCTCATTTTTCAAAAAAAAAAACTTACTTACATTGCATATACATGGTTTTTCATGCATCATTTTCATCATATCCTGTTTCGGGTGGAAGTCACGACTGTCCCAACTAGATGTGTCCCTTATCAACCCAACCGGGGACCCAACAGTACTCTACGTGACCCTAAAAAATCCATAGGTGAAATAGGATACTCCAACCAAATCACCGACTCTACGATGGTACCCTCAATGGGCCGGAGGCCTGAAGATTTGGGAGCCATTAAACTCTCAGCCAACATAGCCACATGCTGGATATAAAGAGCCCACAAAAGAGTCGAAAGCCAAAACTCTATTTACAATTTTTAGGGAAGAATTTCATTCCTAGGGAAATCTTTATATACATGTCTGCTAAATACAAAAAATCATCAACGTCTTTAGGGATATTGGTCAAAATTAGACTACAGACTTGTCATTTCAAAAATCTCCCAAAATTTTACAATCCGAGACCCTCCTCCAGACTCCACGTCCAAGGTACGTCTCGAGTTATAAATTTAAAGGAAGTCTATACATCTCCAAAATTCCCAAGGACTTTCTCCTTGTCTACTGATTCGAGTTTAGTGTTGCCATACAGGTACCGACACTGCTCATTCGGATCATTCATATAGAAGGATTATCAAATCACTTGCCCAGAATAATGGCGAGAAGACAATATTGCCTGCACTGTGGCAGCGAGCCTAAATTTGCTTTTGGGACTGAATTTGAGGCACTCCAAAGAGAGAATCAAGAACTTCAAGTCACCAACTCAGCTCTACTTAGCCAGCTCGTTCAATCACAAGCTCCCCCATCACAATCAACTCTCGGGACCATGGATATCTTTTCCCGACTTAACACTAGGACAACCCCCTCATCTTCAAACCTGTTCCAAACTTATGACGGACCATCTCATGCACGCTCAAAATTTCAGAAGCCCAGAAATCCTGGCCCTTATGAGTCATCCTCATATCACTCGATGCCAAATCAGTATCAGAAACCACGAAAGGTCTCCTCTCAAAATCCAGCAAGAGACCCACTGCAGAACAGGAATTTCACTCCATCGGCAATCCCAATGAAAGAGGTGTTATCATTCCTAAACTCCTCAGGGCACTTGGACCTCGTTCCTGCACACCCTTTACCAAATCCTCTTCCCCTACATTTTCAGACTGATCAACGATGCGCCTTTCACTCTAAACAATTGGGCCATAGCACTGAAACTCATAGGAGCTTAAAACACAAGGTGCAAAACCTCATCGACACCGGGATAATAAACTCGATAGATGCAAATGCACCGTCGAACACCACAATAGTGAGTGCAATCGCTTAAGACTTCCCGCTCATGGTCATATCCAAGCAGGAGCAAGAGGATCTCGACGAGAAGTTATCCTAAATGACTGGCAAGTTGTAAATCGCCGTCATCAACCCTCTGCTTCCAGTTTCAGTCTGCAAAACTGGACAGCCGTCCATTATCCATCAAGCCCGCACCTCTCAGTAAACTTCGGCAAATTAGCATTTTGTTTATTTTATGTTTCGTTTCTATCATGAAATGTTAATAATCTTATGCTTGTACAATATATGTTCTTCTGTCTTGCTACATCTATATGTCAAGAAAAGTTTCGTTTATTTTGTTCATTTATCTTCTCTGCTAAGATAACAAAAAAGAGCCATTCAAAAATTTTCAAGAAATTAAAACTTCATCCTTTCAATTGGAAACGATTAAACCAATCTTAGCACTTCGAGAGTACGACTTCGATACCAAATTGGATTAGGATCCAATTAGAAGTTGACAAAATAGTGTGAATGACAAATCAGAAAATCAGAGGGCTTCGAGCCAATTTTACAGAGATCTGTCTCGTCCACATCCCAAAGCCTTCA
The DNA here is from genome assembly GCA_002855965.1 of Monotropa hypopitys. NCBI lineage: Eukaryota > Viridiplantae > Streptophyta > Magnoliopsida > Ericales > Ericaceae > Monotropa > Monotropa hypopitys. The sequence goes on from NMUG010003656.1 coordinate 9,098, forward strand.
ACGGCTATCAACTCACACTAGTTACCATCAACTACTTCAGCAAAAACATCAAGCGGATCATCCACAAGATGACAGATACGTACCGGGACTGGCATGAAAAGATACCATTTACACTCATGGCCTATCGGACATCTACTCGAACTTCCCCTATGGAAACTTCATATTTGCTAGTCCACGGCTACGAAGCCTTCCTCACTCCTGAAATGCAAATTTCGTCGCTCCGGATCATGATGGACACCGCTACGGAAGATACTAAATCGATCAGGGCCCGACACGATCAGTTGGCCCTCCTAGATGAGAAAAGACTAGCAACAGTCTTCCATTCTCAGAGTTATCAATAGAGAATTTCCAAAAGCTTCAACAAACACGTAAGACCAAGAGTCTTTCAGCAAAGCAACCTGGTCTTGAAGCGAATTCTACCCATTCAAGAAGAATAAAAAGGAAGTTCTCCCCCAATTATCAAGGGCCATTCATTGTCGCCAAAGTACTATCAGACGGGGTAGTCATCCTGGCAAAAATGGATGGACCAGAGTCCCTGCTCCCTCTCAATACTGATATGCTCAAGCTCTACTATGTCTGATTAGTAGTGGCTTTTCTAAAATTCAATGATCAAATTTTAATTTCAATAAAGACATTATCTTCTTATCAAAGATCTGATGAAATTTAAAGTGAAGTAACATTTTCACTCATTCTTTCGAGGCCTCAAACAAAAATTCTCCTTCTCCTCTTATCTGATAAGAGCGATACAAAAAAGAAATTATCATCATGCTTATACGATGATCAAAGCAAATCGCTACCCCCTTAACACAAACAAAAAAGGGGATTCTAAAAAAGATCTCTCCCTTTTTTTATCTGAACCCTTCAGTCTCTCCTTATAACGCAGGTACTGGTCAAGAAGTTTTTTCCTTGTCGAAGTTAAAATCAAAATCATGTCAAAAAAAAAAACAAATCCGATATTGTTTAAACCTAAGAAGGAAAACTATGTCAAAAATGAAAAAACCCAGCATGGTTAAAATCCGAGAGGAGACCATGGCAAAACAAATTGGATTACAAATCCAGTGTAGTCAAAACCCGAGAGGGGGCTACATAAAATGGATAAATCCAATGCGGTTAAAACCCGAGAGGAGACCGTAGCAGAAACAAAAAATCAAAAAGCATCCAGCGTAACTATCAACCCGAAAGGGAGTTATGGCAAAAAATGGATAAAGAAAAAGCTAACAAAAAGAAAATACGAAGATCACTCTCCAAATCCAGAGAAACAATGGGATATATCTGAGCAGCGATGGGGTCAGAACAAATGTCAGCACAAAAATCAACCTTCAGGGGAATCAGTTTCTTTGAAGATCTAGTTCGATTGGGTCAAGCGGTCTATCACTTTATGTGCTAAATATTACGAAGTTATTTTCAACGAAAGGATGAATTTAAGTTTCCGCCTTCGATCAATAGGTGAGGCCTTGTTCATAAAATCATTTTGATTGAGTAACATAAATTGTGTATCAATCACTCTTAGCAGAGAATCATAAATGCCTATAAATATATCATTGCTTATTTGATATAGATTACAAATAGTAGAAATGTATTCATACATGAAAATAATATACTGACATTCTATATGGAAAAATAAACATAGAATGAAAAATTCTAATCACTGCTGGTCTCTTCGAGAGAACGCATCGAGCAAGACCAGCAAAGCCTGGAAAACCTCTCTATATCGAGCAATCATCACAGCACCAATCTTAGTGCCTGGTCGGTCTAGAACAAGCAAACGGTGGAGCATCCGTAAAAGCATATGCAACTGAGCCATATCAGTATAACTGCCGGGGAATAAATTCTCTAGGAAGGCAAAGCTAGACCGTAAGCCCTCAATATCCTAGTAGTGAATCCCTCTCTCTCGGGCCAAACTCTGACGAGCATCACACAGCAGAACGTCCGATCTCCGGATCTCAGCAATAGATCTAGCATATGATCCAGCCAGGGTGTCAAAATCATCCTGCATCAAATCTCGCTCATCACCCAGGTCACAGATCCAATCATGTGACTCATCAACTATCTAATCAAGGTCTGGCAACTCACATAACAGTCTGTCGATCTCCTCTAGTTGAATCGCATGCCACTGGGTTGTCTACCTCAAAGAATCCTCCAAAGCAGCCATTGTGTTGGTCGAGCTAGCCGAAGCTCTCACATCTGCAAGGTCCCACTGCAAACTACCCACAGTGACCTCCATATCAGACAACCGCAGGGACAAATGATCGATATCTCTACGCAGAGAATCTCACTCTCCTGTAATAGAAGAAGCCTGTTGAACGGCTCTATCTCTTTCTCCGACCATCTGTACATGCTGCAAATGTGAATGCATCATCTGTAAGGTATAGCTCGAAGTCTGCGATGCCAAAAATGATGACCACTACGGCAACGGAAACGGATCTAAATACACCGGGAAAGTGGTGACCATGCCAGCCTGATGATCAATCTCCTCTGCAATCCAATATAAATACGTCTCCAAAATGTTGAGACTATCACTGGTCTGAGCAGACAGAATCATACCCCGCTGAGCCCACATAGCAGATGCCTCTCCAATCAGCAGATGAGCAAAATTGCTCGCAAAATCAAAGTGGTACTTTCTACCAGCAAAAAGCGAGGAAGAAGCCGAGACATCCCGGTAAAGACCGAACTGTCTAAGTACTCGACACCCAAAATACGACACAATGCCATATAGCCCAACCAGCGAGAGAAAAGACAAACCCAGTCCATGCACAGTCACAGCATGCTCCCTAGCGCTGAAAATGCCGACATCCCAAACAATGATATAGGGAGTAACGCTGTCCAAATCTACAATCCATGCGTCCAACTGCTAAGGGATGTATAGAAAAGTTAAAATCCGTTCAATCAGAAATTGTAGGGGAATGTCAGGAAACCACCTAGGGTGTGACAAATAACTCCTAAACAAATGGGCTACAAGCCAAACATACAACAGTTCAACACCGCTACAGATGCGGGAATCATGTGACAAATGATACAGGGTCAGTCCCCTAAATGTCTCCACCAAAATCACTGGTATGATCGTATGTCCATCGATCACAACATCAACAAAGAAAACCATTCGCAGATCCAGTTGCCCATCGTATCGCGGGAAGAATAGGCCCCGCCAACAATACAAATACAAAGGCATATATGCATCTGCGAGAACCTGTGCCTCTGTCAGCTAGTCAGGTAAAATTAGCACCCCCGTAGATTATAATAACCTCTATCGCCAAACAGGCTCTACAGAAAATCGGGTCGCACAGTCGGAATCCCGTCAATATTATCAACAATCATTGAAGCCTTCTTCAGGCCTATCAAAGCACAAAAAGTAGTCTGGGCATTCCAATCATGGAATATACGGGCCACGGTCTCTAGGGAAGGCCGCATCCACAGTACAAAATAATACTCCTCCAACGTAGGAGTCATCTCATGAAATTCGAAATGGAACAGGGTCAATGCCGGTATACAGTATCTCACCAAAGCAAGCAAAAAGTCTGGGGCTACGTAAATGGTCAAGAGACTAGCCACCCCACCGAACAACTGCTCAAACAAAAGCCACTCAACTGGAGTAAAAGATACCCACCAAGCTACTAAGAGTGACAGAAAAGCATGTGCAAATGACATTTCCTACAAATGGAAAGCAAAGATCAGTATCCTTTTTTATATGTCTATACAGTACAAAAAAGAAATAGACTAAAGAAAAGGTGCAAAAAATAAAGACAACAATAGATACATTACATGCGAATTGTTTCTATATACAAAAAATAAGAAGAACAAAAAGGGCTAACTATATAGTGTCCTGCTGCAAACAAAAAAATCTCAATACAAGCTATCTGCTGCAAATACAAAAATCTCTCTCTGAATGTTGCAGGTATCAGATATCCCTACTCCTGTCATTATCTCGTCATCCTCTACGTCTAGGTCTCTGATCTATAGAACCTCTAGGGGGTCCGAGGCATCCTGAAATAGAAAGCAAAATCAATCATAAACTGAAAGGAAAGAAAGCAAATCTACAAAGATCTACCAAAGAATAGACAGAAAATAAACTACAAGCTTACGTACCTCATCCTAGGGAAAGTGCTGGCCTGGTTGCACTCCTCTCTGCCGAGCCCTTCACTACTGAAACTCCTGGAAGTACCTAAGTTGCGCACTCTCAGAAACAGGTTGAGAAGACTGGGATCCGTGATCATCATCCCTCATTATCTAAAGGAAGAGCTCCTGCTCTGTGTCAATCGAATACCCTCCGCGAACAGGGGTCATAGTGGTGAAGCAGCCAATAGACATACTGTAACGACCTAGAATTTTAAATGTATTTTTTTAAAGAAGAAAATGTATTTTTTATATATTCAATGAAGGACGAGGTTCGATATGTGTTAATCTAGTGATTTAGAGTGGTGAGAGTCATCGGTATTGAATTGGTAGGATTTTTGGTCGTTCCGGCAATGCGCCGAGGGCGTTCGAGGCCCATTACGACCCCGACGTTTTCTGAAAATCAAAAATCCGTATTCATGAAAGTTGTAGAGAATTTCATTAGAAATCCAACGCAACTTGAATCGTCTCAATCGGAGATCGGACGAAAAAGTTATGCTCGATTTACGTCGCAGCAGTTTTTCCTTTGGTACAGCGAAGTTGGTTATCGATAACCGGCCCTTCATGTTATCGATAACCGGATGTCTTTAGGGCCCCATAGAAAGTCCCGAGAGTTTGGTTATCGATAACGGGTTTGTGGTTATCGATAACGGGTTATCATTTGGTCCCTTGGTCAGGACCCGAGAGCTTGGATATCGATAACGGGTTTGTGGTTATCGATAACGGGTTATCCTTTGGTCCCTTGGTCAGGACCCGAGAGCTTGGTTATCGATAACGGGTTTGTGGTTATCGATAACAGGTTGTCCATTGGTCCCTTAGTTAGGACCCGAGGATCTGGTTATCGATAACAGGTACAGTGAAGGCTTCTGGTTATCGATAACAGGCCCCGCGCGGACTGTTTTAAAAAGGGCTTTTTGGTACTTTCCGAGGGCCGTATATATACCTTTTTTGTCCGATTTTCCCCATTTTCTCCCCTTCTTCTCCACTCTTCTAACCCTAAAGCTCTCTTCTCTCTCCTCACCTCTATTAATGGAGATTCCCTCTCTCTCCTCCATATCTTCACCTTCCAAAGCTTGGATGGAGAAATCCCAAGAACAAAAGTTGTTACCCTTGCTCCTAGCTCTCCATTAAACCCAACCACTTCTCCATCCGACGAGATTTGGATTTTTGGATGTCCTTCAACATCAAGCAATGTAGTTCCTCCAAGAAGAAACATTGCTCCCCTTGGTGAGAGCTTCCCGGTGACCCACATGGCGAGTTCATTCGGCGATTTTTGGAGCTCCGGCGACTTTCCGGCGAGGAGATATGGAGATGCGGCCTTCATGAACGTTGTAGAGGGCGAGGAGATCTACGCAATGGCGGAC
>NMUG010003657.1:0-14568 GCA_002855965.1 Monotropa hypopitys
GGGGCCTCCGATGCTTAAGTTAGAACCGTTTGGAGAAGAGGTTAAGCACAAAACGGAGGAGGCCGGACGGTTAGCGGTCGGGGATCAAGGATTGGACCAGGATCCCGTGAACAGTACCCACGGGGGGTATTTATAGGGAAATGTTGGCTTGGGGCTCACGAATGGTGAGTGGGCCGCTCGTCTCGGGCCTCATAATGGGCCAGGACGGCTGATGGGTCAGGTCAGGTCGTACGGACGGGGTATTACGGTGAATTCCCCATGATAGAGACAGGAGGGAAACCCTCCGGGTGGTCCGGTCCGTTCGGTAAGGAGTCGGGGGCGGCATTATAGGCTGCCGAATGGCGCAATCCGGAGGCCAAGGGTCGGTTGAGATGCGGATCCTTCGGCGCGGTCGGGCCGGCCAGGCCAACTCGCTAGTGTTTGGTTTATGTGGTCCTTTTTCTAACAAGGGCGTGGGTCCGGTCACCACAATAGCCCCTCAATCTTTCCCAAAGTTTTGGAAAAGATTGAAATTAGTCAACCGGACGCCATGCCACCGGCGGAAGGTGACGTTAATTTTGCTGATTGTCTTTCGTGACGTCTCCTGACAGATGTCGGACCGTTGCATGCGTACGCATGTCAGGAGTCGCCACGTGGCACTAATTTATTGGCGGGTCAAATTGACCGCCTCGGTTCTTGAGCCGAATTATTTAATGTTAAAACAGTTGTCTCGTACCTGGGGGACACCTATAAATAGGCGTGCAGGGGATGACTTTCGGCACTCTTGTTTAGCGTGTGAGAAGCCTTCGGAGAGATACATACCCTTCGGCAGCTGCATTCTGTTGCTGTCTATGGATCAAGTAGTTACCCTGACATCTTCATCAAATCCTGAAACCGACTCCTTATTTAGGCCAGCGACCCCATTGGAACTTACGTCGGAGGCCAGCTCGAGGATATCATCGCCGGCAAGGAACGTTATGACCGGAGCGTCATCTTCTAGGCGCTCTCCGACCAACATTGTCCGGCATTTCTCAGACGAAGCTGGGCCTTCGCATACTGCTTTGGGGGGGAGCTCGGCCAGAGTGATGAGGGGGCCACGTAGTAGATCCAGGGAGACTTGCCCTTACCTTCGCTTCTTTCGTGGAGGGATCCATGAGTTTGAGGAATTCTGTCGTTTATATGAGATCCCGAATAATGTGACCGTTGTGGAGGTCGGGCCGGCGGTCACTTACTCAGAGGATCATGTTACCATTCCGCTGATGGCCGTAGTCGAAGGCCAGCTGAGGTTCCCGCTACCCACTTTCATTCGGGCATTCATGCATGCATTCAAACTGGCGCCGAACTAGCTATCGGTGAACTGCTATCGGACTATTAGCTGCATCCAGTTCCTGTGCGATAGGCACGGTCTCGAATTCCTTCTGTCGGACCTCATGGGGCTGTTCTCGCTGTCCCGTAATCGTTCCTCCGGCCGGTATTTCTTTACTCCGCAGAAACCTTATGGCCACGTTTTTACGAGGCTGTCGGACTCATAGAAGTGGGGGAATATCCATCTCCAGATCTTCGGTGAATATAGCTTCCGTCCGGACGAGGTTCATCGATATCCTATTCCGACCGAGGAAGGAAAGCTTGATGTGTCGGCAATATCAAGGCGTCTGAGGGACGGGGCGTCCACTGCCCGGATCGCGGCCCTTCTGAGGTGTGAGGGAAGGGATGGATGCAATTATTTTTATTTAGTTTTGTTTCCTTTTTCTACTTTCATTACTTTGTGTGTGGACACCTAAGCACACACCCACCGTGTACATGCTTGTTAGTAGTTAGTGGTTTTCTACTGAGCGCATGGATAGCTCAGACCCCCTTCCCCCTTCCCAAAGTCTTTTGTGTGCATGGATAGGAGGGCTTGTTGATTGGGGATCTCAGAGTAGCTGCTGGGATTTTCTATCGAGGTAGTCACTCCCTTACTTTCAGTTCTGTTTACTTTTGTAGTTGTTCTAGTTGGTTGTTGTACCCTTTTTTACTCTTCCGCACTTTAGTACTTTTCTGTACCTTAGTACTTTGTTAGTGGATTTATTTCACTTCCTTGGACACCTTGTGGATTGACACCTTGGGTAGTGAGTTCTCTCCTACCTTTATCAACCATTTTATATTGTTTTCCAAAAAAATGGTTTGAAAATTCAGGCCATTACAATTGGTATCAGAGCTTCCGATTCGAATACCGTGGTACTATGGGGAGACACTTAGTTTCTTTGGATTCTTCGTGCGTATTCCATGATACATCTATTGCATGTGTATGTCATGCATTCTTTTGTGTCCTAATCTAGTGTGTTGTTCCTCCTTCCATGGATGTTGAGTTCCTCCAATCCATTGGAAGTTGAGTGTTACTTTGTATGGAAAGTTAGTGCCTTGCCGAGGTTATCCCTCCTTCTGTCATTATCCCTTGCATTTTGATGCATCTTCTATCACTCCTGTCTAGTCCTAGGCTCCTATATATCGATGGGGTGGAGTTTGTGTTCAGTAGTGGAATGGAAGTCCCTGAAGGTATTCAGGATTCCTGTTGTATGTTCCTTGCCCCGGTGTTGGGAGGGGAACCTTGGCCTTGATGGCATGTTGTGTTAGGTCCTTTGTGACCTTGGTCATAATTCTGTGATAAGTACGCCCATTTGAATCATTCTAGTCTTGGGAGTTTGATTGTTTTACTTATTCTGGAGTATCGATTCTATTGTAGTTATGAGAAAGTTGGGAATGTTAGCCTATTAAAGTCGAGTTTCCCCCTTTATGTTATAGAAAATCTTGAGGTGATGCTGAGATTTTAGAATATTTTTCTTTAAGGGGTATGACTCGTTGGTCATAATCATTCATAAGATCGATTTTGTTTGGATAGCCGCTAGTCTAAGTCGGTGTTTTGGGATTGTCTCGTGTTAGTCATTAGCTTAAGGTACGATTCGCATCGTATTTACTCTTGTTTAATGCTCCATCTTGTGGTAGAAATGGTCAAGTTGACCATTTGGAGTCTTATATCCGATGTCCATATGTTGTCCTTAGAGATGTTGTTTATTTGGGGTCTAGTTGATTAATGAATTTGCGTGAGTGTACTATGATCATCTTCATAATTCTCCTCATTAGATGATCCAATGGAGTGCCTTTTTTGTGTGTCAACTCTTGAAAGAACCAATGTATGGTGGAGAGCGATTGCGATAGCAAAAAGAGATGTTCTGAGGGTCCCGATGCGGTGTGGGTCATCTTCCAATACTACTCCTCTGGATGGCATGTCTTAGGACGAGCTTGAAATCACCTTTGGTGACCATCGCTTTCCAAGTTTCTTCCGTGCGAAGCTGACGTTGTAGTTGAGCAGTTGGCCTTGGGTGACATGACTGTCTCCCAATCTATTTTTATATTTCAAATCTTGTTCCATCTTGTGCTTGAGTTGATTAACTCGGAGGATTATAAGTGTGAAAGGTTGAATTCAGTTTGTTTCCTTCTGTTCAACCATTCGTTGTGTGATAGTAGAATTATGATCTAGTGATTCTCTTATTGACATTTCTTGGGATTGAGTTGAAATCCTTCTTGTACTTGTTGCTTGTTATACCTTCTCTTCGATCCGTTGAAGAATTTGTTGGCTCCTTGATGGCATCATTGAGGTGTATCTCGTGAATGTATATGTAAGACCTATTAAACCTTCCTTGATGGTAATTTTTTGAGCTTCGTCTTGTTGGATACATGTTGTATAATTTCCTTGTCCCTTGTAATACCATCTTCGAGTTGTTTTCCATGTTGTGAGTCACCCACGTGGTGTATTGCTGTGTTTCGACCTTTTAGTTGGGTGACTTGTGGTGATATTATCTCATCTTTAATTTCGGTAAGAATTTTCCTTGTTCGAGAAATTTCGTGTTCTTGTGATTGTCTCTCTATCGATGTTGCACCCTTGGTTTGAATGCTAGTAGTTTTATTTTGTTGCGAAGCTTTAGAGGAATAAGAATTTTCCATTTTCTTCTATTATACTTTGGCGTGGAATGTTGCAATGATTCTCGGTAAGAAGTTCGTGGACCAAGGATATGTGTGCCCGATTGGCCGTGGCAAATCCTTTGTGATGTTCCTATGATTGCCCTTTGTTTAAACTTACTCTTTCTTATGGAGTTGTTCTTTTGATTTTGTTTCATCTAAACTATATCGTGAATTGCAGATTCACACTTGTAATTTATTATTGAACTTTTATTTGTAGTTGAGTGATATCTTGCGGTTCACCCCATTCCACTTTCCTAGAAGAGTTGTTGCTTGGGAAACTTGTGCACTTATTGGTTATTTCTTTTGGTGTTCCACCCTTGATTCGAATGTGGATGATTCGTTGCTATTGTGGAACTCTTTTGAAGCAAGAAATCTTAATTCTCATGATATTTTCTTTATCCATCATGAGTTGGTGCTGATCGAGTATTACTTCAACAGTTATAAAAAAATCGTAGTCCAAATGATCTTGAATTTCTTGGGCCGTGGGAAGTTGGGTACGAATATATTTTAATATCTAGACTTGGTGTGAGTATGATGTTATCCCATGTCAATTGGGCTAGCACATATGCATTTTGGTGCGTATGAGTGTCTTTATTTGGCTATATAATATATATTTGACGTACGTGAATTGATTTGAGAAGAGCTTCCGGTGAGGGAATCTCAAAACAAATTACCAATGTCATACGGTTATCGCTATAGGATGTGTGTGTTGTGTTGTAAGTGTAGATGAGTACCATGGAGCAGGTGTGTATGTGTTAAGTGATAAGTGTATGAGGGAAATCGAGGGTTATTGGTGCAATGATGCACTCTCGTTAGCTTTCGTTCATCTATTCCGTCTTTGTTATTATCGTCGCCTTAGTAAGATATCGCTTGCATTCGCTTTTGGATTCTATATCCTGTTGCAGTTCTACTCTATGTAATTTCGAGGACAAAATTTCTTTAAGGGGTATGAATTATAACGGTTCAGAAATTTATAAAACAATTATCAGAAATATGTTTTTATAAATAATGAAAATAAAAGATTTTATTTATTATACGCAAGTTTTCATAATAAAATATGAAGGTTTTGGTTCGATAAATAATAATCTAGGCCCATTTCGATCCTGAAACATTCAGAAAATTTATCTATGTTCTTCGTGATAGTTGTAGAAAAATCAATTGTGAATCCAATGCAACATGAATCGCGTCAATCGGAGTTCGGATAAAGAAATGGTACTCAAAATAGTCAAAGACAGTTCCGGGACAGCAAGGTCCAGAATCGGTTCCCATTGTCCCGCAACCGGTACCCGCAACCGCAAAGCCCCACCGAAACCGGTTACTGTACGCCCCAACCGCAAGGGTTGCGGGCAGCGACACCCGGTACCGGTTCCGACACCTCCCGGTACCGGTTCTGGGGTGTTCGGAAAGGAAAATTTGGGGATTTTTGGGGGGTGTTTTGGTCATTTCCATCTCATTTTAACTTACCCTATATGCGTGTTTGGACCCCAAAATATCCAGAACACTTCTCCTACTCTCTCTCTACCGCACTCTCATTTCTCCCTCAAATCCTCCCTCCCTTCTCTCTAAATCCTAGAAGATTTGGCTAGGAATTGAAGAAAACTTCAAGGGTTATCGTCGACGAGGGTGAAGAGAGCTACGAGGTGATGTGCTTGGATCGTGCATGTGTGAAGGATCCCTCATCTAGGGATTTCGAGTTTTGAATCTTCTGGTGAGTAAATCTCTGTCTCCTAATTAGTGTGTGCATGTGTGTGGTAGTTATTCTCTTGTGTTCCTTCTCTCTCAAATCTAGGTGGTCTTGTATTGTCACGACTCCAATTTTAGAAATACCGTAAATTCAATTCATTGATTTTTAAAATCTATTTTGGTAAATTCTAAATAAATTTTATGCCTCCACATCTCGAGTTTTGATTTCCCATAAGGTCAAATAATGTTTTGTATCGATTTCAATTGGTTCCCGAGAGTCATGGTCTAGTTCGGGGTGTCTCGGGATACTCCGGGATAATTTTGGGCATAAAACCAAAATCTAGTGCATGTGCACCGGTTGGTGCACCGGTGCAAAGTGGCTCTGATGGAAATTTGGTGCTTGTGCACCAGTTGATGCACCGGTGCACAAAGCCTTCTGCAGATTATTTTGGCTCATTAAGGGTATTTTGGTTCTTTCATGTGGGGGAAGTATATATATACCCCTTAGCACGATTTTCTTCATTTTTTCTTATAAAATCCTAGTGTTTGAGAGCTCCTCGCTCTCTACCTCCATATCCATCTTCTTCACCTTCTCTCTTCTCTTCCTCTCATTCCATGGAGTTTTTGAAGAAAATCTCTTCATTAATGACGTTTTCGGAGTCGAACTCTTCGCAACCATGGTGGATTTAATGGTGGGTGTTCACAACCCTCACCTAGGGTTCAAGGTTCTTCAACTTTGAGGTAGGAAATATCTATGCCTTCTATGGTTTCTCTTGTGCTTCTTTCTTCCCCCTCTTGTATGGTGTTCATTGTTGTAAGAATTATGATTATGGGTCTTGATTAAGAAGTTCACCTAAAGTTAGTCGCATATTTATGAAATTGGAGGTGTAATGGTGGTGTGTATGGTTTGGATTTATTGTTCCTTAAGTCAATTTCATACTCCTTGTATTTCGATGAAAAGTCCCAAATTTGAGAAAAATCTAGTTTTAGGATTGGTGAGGAAATTGGGTTTTTTTATTAATTGAGGCTCTTGTGTCCTATTCAATTCAATGTGAAGATTTTAGGCAGATTGGATTTAGGTTGGAGATGAAGTGGCTTGGGTCTTGTGTTAAGAAATGGTCTTGGGAAGTCATATCCTTAGCCTTTAAATTGATGTAGGCATAGTGTTTGGTAAAATGCCCGGATGGTCCTTGGAGCTAAATTGAGGTTGTGTGAGCACTCGAGAGAATGTTTTTACTTGAGTGAATTTGGGAAATTGAGAGTGTGGCATGATTCATGAGGTTTGAAATTGAAGGTGAGAAGAGTTGAACCTGCAGGGGTATTTATACTAGCATTCGGCTAGGATATGCATGGTCACAACATTTGTACTACCATTGGCTAGGGCGATTGCGTCATATTGAACTAGCTTTGGCTAGGAAATGTATTGGATTCATGGTAGCATATATACCAGCATTGGCTAGGAAACATTGATTACATGGCACTAAAATTAATACCACCAATGGATGTTGAATATGGAGGATGTGTCCTATGAGGGCTACTCGTGATCAATCGTGAATCCATCACTATGATTCACAAATGTAACGAAGTGGAATAAAATGCTAGCTTCGGCTAAGAATGGTAACAGTTAGGGGGTTTGATATTTTGCGGGAATGGACTTATGACGGTATTCTCTGGATGGTCGGGCCATCCATGACATTATGCACAATGCGGTAACTTGGCCCTCCCAACGAATTGGGGAATGATGGAAAGGAAAGGATGGTTTATTGATGGGCAACCATACCGAACCTACCCTATCAATGTTACACACTCCAAAACATGATAAGATGGGATAGTAGGATAAATCTGGAATGGGCTTATAATGGGATTCCAGAATTTATCCATAGTATGAGATATTAGGATGTCGTCGGGAATGAACTTATGATGGGATTCCCAGACTCATCTATGGTATGAGATGTATATGTAGGATGAATTGGAAATGGACTTTCTAAAGATGTTTACTGTCACCTACCATGGTGTGAGGCCGAGTTGATTGAAGAACCGATCTAGGAAGGCATGTAGTGGAAAGCTCACTCTCCCCTCTACTGCAGCAAGGATGGGGATGTGAATATGCTCCAATCCCGACACCAAGTCATCTGTCACTGCCAAAGAGATCTGTATACCAGTCAGGATGACATACTTTTCCCGGAACTGCCTCACAGATGGGCCGGAGGAAAGAATGAGTCAGTATTTGTCTGAATGCTTTTTAGGTACCATTATGCGAGAAACATAGAAAGAAAACTACATTGACCCCTTCGGCACCTACTATCTCCCTATGATAAGGGCTCAAGAACACAGAGTTCATGTGGGCATCTAGTCTAGGGAAAATACAGTCATAGTCCTGTGTCGGCTTGGCACAGGGAAGAAGTCAAAGGGACAGGTCACTGGAAGCATGGTGGTGCGGCCAGTGCACCACCAACAAAACGAAAGTTCAACCGCAGTGCTAACCAATGATGCGTTGACACATGACAATTCATTTATTAATTGTGTCAGAGTTCTCTTGGAAAATGGGCCAACACCTTTCTAGCTGTCCCGAACAATCAAAGAGCATGACGTGTATGGTGTTATATCGGCACCAGCTCTCGCTGGCCAGGTCGAGTCAACCCTTCTATGGCAGTCACCAAAGCAAGGTTAAGGGGATATTGTAAGGGTCAAAGTCGATTCACGCGGTCCGTTAGGCCTGTGCCAGGTGCTATGTCAGCATAAGAAGTGAAAAAAGGGTATAGAGCAGGGGAGCGCCCAGGGGGTCCGACCGAAGGCAGAATTCTACGATGCTCCCTTCAGTCACAGGATCTTGGGGCTCTGGCACTACATCCTTGCAGATACATCAGATCGTCGGTCGATACGACATCTCGGTAATTGTGTAGGACGAGCATCACGTAGGTATGATAGGTGTGGGTTCCTGGACCCTTGACCTGATCTGCTTGCCAAAGATCTAAACTCGAGCAACTATCAATAGATTCATGTAACCAAAAATAATGTTAGAACTTCCCGACACCATTCGCCGAAAAGGTTCTCCGATGCCTAAGTCAGATGAATGCTTTGAGAGAATATATTAGCAGCGTAGGGAATCTGTAAACTGGAATGAATCGAGATCTCACCAAGTAATACAACACTTGTATTTATAGCCTTCCTGTACTGCGCCCAATCCGGGGATAATTACGGTAACCATCCCGGATATCCCGCCGCGATATCCGGGATCTTCCAAATCTTCTATATTAGCCAAATGATCATATTCATCTGACACAAAATGGCCCGGAAGACACCTAACAAGTGATATGTCGCTTGGGTGGATTTACATCCTGTCCGGTGGGCCTTAGTCCCGAGACCATCCTTGCTGGGCCTTAGCCCCTCTGTTGTACCCTGACCGAGTGGTCTGGTGCCAAGTAACCCTCTGAGTTACTTTAGTAATTCCCCTCCATACGACTCAGGCGCATATGGGCTAGTGGCCCTCCAGTTGGTCCAACCAACCCTACCAGTCCATGATGGGCCTGCCCCCGACAAGATACCTCCGTGATCCGGCTCAAAGGCCATACATGGTTCGGTTACCACAATAGCCCATCAATACTTACGGTCCAACCGGGCTGCAATTATTGAGTTTGAACCTGGGTAAGTACCGAACCAACCACTGTCTTTCGACCAAGCTGGCCAAAATGGTACGGGAGCATCCTGTCCTGACGGCCGTATTCCGTGATATCCGGTTCAGGACTAGTCTGGAACATCCAGATGCCAGGTACGTATCCCATCCAACGGTCGTGGTAATCCTTCTAGAATCTTCCTGTCACGTGTCACCATCTAGTGGTCCGTGCCTCGATAAATACATCCATCCGTTTTGAATTTGAACCACCATTCTGCCCACTATATAAGCCTAGAGCTCCCCTCGCTTTCTTTTTCACTACCTAGAGCTCCTACAGCAACTTTGAAATCCTTCAGTCCGTAATTTACAGCTTCTCCAGCACTTTGATTCTCCTTCCATCTAGGTAATTTTTGTTTTCGCGTAGTTCTCTTTCATTTTCCCTTGAATTTGCGGTTAAAATGCCCCTCTGTTTGAACTTGGGGTCCCTGCGCAAGGTAGCATCGTTCAGGGTACAATGGCATTGGAACAGTACCCACTCTATTTCCCCTCCTCAGGACCATGATCTCTGATCCCCTTCCCCTTCTTTTAGTCAGGTCTTGCAATGTCGGGAAACAAGGCGGTAGGTTTTTTCTTGGTCTGGCTCAAACATTGCTATTTGATAGTACCCTCTGTAAGCGTCAAGAAAACTCATCCTTTGAAATCCTGATGTTGCATCCACCAATTCATCAATTTTTGGTAATGGAAGCTATCTTTGGGACAAGCTTTGTTGAGATCTGTGAAATCAACACAGACTCTCCATTTACCATTCTTTTTCTTTACCACAACTGTGTTCGCCAACCAATCCGGGTAATACACCTCCCGAATTGCTCCAGCCTTCAAAAGATTGTCTACCTCCTCAATAACAGCATCTGTATGTTGCACGACAGATCTTCTCCTCCTCTGCATAACTGGCTTGAAGCTTGGATTGACGTTCAAATGATGGAAAATCACTTCTGGGTCAATTCCTGGCATCTCCTGAGGTGTCTAGGCAAAAACATCAATATGATCTTCCAAGAACTGGACCAAATCTCGTTCATCTTTCTCTGGTAATTCTTCTCCGATCAAAAAATAACATTCTGCATCAATTGGATGAGTCGCAACTTTCTTTAGCTTCTCCACCACTCTATCTTCTAGATTTTTTTTCACATCTTCCAAAGTAGTCTGATTTGGCACTTCTATAGATTTCACCTGCTCAACTCGTCACTTTGTTTTCAAAGAAGCTACAAAACAACTTCTAGTAATGGCCTGATTGCCTTTAATACATTCTATTCCCTTGGGACCAGGAAATTTGAGTACCTGATGATAGGTTGAAGGGATTGCTCCCATCCTATGCATCCAGGTTCTCCCAACAATTGCGTTGTATGCTGAAGGGACATCTACCACCAAAAATTCAGTGTTCCAGCACGGACTGGTAGGACCACCAATCCTAATGGCCATATTGGCTCAGAACTGAAGCCTCAAAGGAATCTTGGCTTCCTGCAAATTTGCCTCTGTTAATCCCATTTTTTTGAAAGCATCATAATAAAGAATTTCAGTTGAACTGCTCTGATCAACCAAAATTCTTTAGGTGTCAAACCTGGAAATTTCCAACGTAATGATCAGGGCATCATTATGTGGTACTTGCACTCCAACAAGATCTTCTTCTAAAAAAGAATTTTTTTTTTGCTTCTTCTTCCCTTAATCGTTTTTGGCCGAGCTGAAGAACATGATGAACGTGGCCTTCTCTTCCTCTCTGAGCACGGGCTTCATTCTCAGAAGTTGGTTCTACCATGCCATGGATCACATGGATAGTACCAAGGGGAGCTATGAATCTTTGCTCTGGACCTGTTTCTCTTTAATTTTCCTCTCGGACTGCATCTTCTGGTCCTGCAAGATATTTCTTCAAATGCCCTGCACCTACCAAATCCTGCAAGAACTTTTTGTATGTGTTGCAATCTTCTATCATATGGACAAATTCCCAATGAAAGCTTCATTGTTTTCCAGTTGCTTCCAATTCAGCTTGATTTCCTCCTTGTTTTTTAGGCCACCTCCAGAATGGTTCATCCTTCATTGGCCAAATGATCCTGAAAATTGGAACATTAAAAGTGGTATGAATGGATTTATAAGATTGTGGACCTGGCCTTGGAACCCTTCGTGCTGCGTACAGTACTTCATCTGGCTCTTCCTTATTTTCAGCAACAACAGGCTTTGATTCTTGCTTTCTCTTTCTTTCTGGTTTTGTCTGGCTAACAGTGTTGGTCTTGTGAGCTTTATGGCCAGTTCTTTCATTATCCCTAGCAATTTCGTCCTCTACCTTTGCATGTTGCTCCACTCTATCCATCAATTCTACCATAGTCTCCACTGGATTCATCGTGAGAGACTCCTGCAGTTTTTCCCGGACAGATAACCCTAACTTGAACGTCGCAACTGCATATTTTTCACTACAATCCTCTATTTCGTTGTAGATTCGCATATACTTTCCTACATATTCACGGATGGACTCATCCAATTTCTTTCTCAAAGACATCAAGGAATCAATTTGCTTTGGTGGTTTTCGGCAAGTGAGAAATCTCATCACAAACTGCTCAGCAAGATCTTCCCATCCCATAACTGAATGCGGAGCAAGAGTATGATACCAGTTTAGAGCAATTTATTCTAAACTGGATGCAAACATCTTGCAATATAAGTCTTCATCTCCAGAATGCATGATCATTGACTGGAGATATGTCTTTAAATGTACCATGGGGACTGAAGTCCCATTGTACATTTGGAATTTTGGCTGAACAAAATTCCTAGGCAAAGGAAATTATCAATCTCAACACAAAGGTGTTGATGCCATCTGCCGCAATGCCCTCCTGGCATTTTCCTGTGTTGTTCTTCTGCCTCCCATACGGTGATCTATCAAATCTCGAATTTCATTCATGTTTGGGGGTAGTAAATCCTGCCTCCTCACTTCATTTATTGGTTGCCTGCCATCTTCATAATACCTCCTTTCCCGCGCTGGATTCCTGTTTCGTTGCTCGTAGTTTGATCTTCCTGATATATCCACCTCCTGGATAGATGCTCGGCTTCTCCTTTGAGTGTGACTAACCTGATCATCAAGAATAATCCTAGGTGCATTTTGATTCCTAGGTCTGTCTTGAGGATGATGATGACTTCTTGTTCTCCTGGACCTAGAACGTGATCGCTGAAGAATGTTTGCATCCACTTGTTGAAGATTCTGAACATCTCCTCTCTTGAGCTCCTGGATCTCCCTTTCCAGCCTTTCGATTATCTAATCGCGACTTTCAACAATTCTTTCCATGTCTGCCTCCCTCCTGGTGACATGACTTCTGGTTCATGATGAAGAATACTCAGATTCCTCCCCTATACTTTGACTCTTCGACGGAGAGTTAGTCTCCTGAAGAATCCTCCTCCTTCTAGTACCACTAGGTGTGGCAATTAGCAGTCCTTTTCCCTTCATCTCTGTTGTACTTCTTTTTTTCCTTGGTGTTTCCACTGCTCGTCTTGACATTTTTGGTCACAAGAGAATGGAAATCCTCAAAATCTTAAAGATTTCCCACAGATGGCGCCAATTGTGGGTGGGAATTTTCTGATTACCCTTTGAATTGTCCAAAAATGCCAAGAAAGATGAATAATGCTGACTTTTCAACTGTTGTCGAGTTGCCCAGGACTTTTGAAATGCTGCAAAATAAATAAAAGCTAAGGGACCCCCTTCCTTCTTCTCAGGGGGTACTCCGATGCTTAAGTTAATATTTGGAGAAAATATAACTTAAGAAAAGACTGAAATTCATAGAGAATTCAGTACTCAGAGTTTGCGTACCTTTCAATTGGCGTCTGCCTTTGTATTTATAGTCTTTTCTTCATTATTGTCTGGGTCCCACCTTTCATAAACGAAGTTTTTTAATGGTGGAGTCTGACGTTATATTCCTTCTCTTTTTGTCTTATACATTTATAAAATATATCAAACGGCTAGTGGTCCCCCGATATTTCCACTTTCAACAGTATTATTTGTCATCTTTTCCAAATGATTGGTTCCACTGAATCTTTCTTTTGTCATTATGCTCACAAATGATATTTATTTTTACACATAACATTCTTTTCTGGATTTTTTTAATGAATAGAACTTCTCATTCTAATCATTAAATAACAGTCTTACATTTCTCGTTATGATCAAATCTTCTAATTCTTCTTTCTTAACTTTAAATTCACGCCTAGATGCAATTCACTTAGATCGTCATTTTCAACTAATTTCCCGAAATGAATAACCTTTTCCCGAGCTCAAATTCTGCTCGGGGTGTTCCGTTATCAAAATACTATTCATCCCGTTCTTTTCTGTGCGGGAGTAATTTCTGCTCGGCAAATTAATTTTCTGCTCGGGAAATATTAATTCTGCTCGGGAATTAATATTTTAATCATATAAACTGCTTTTTATCATTTTATGTTTGCAATTTTACTTTTTTATCCTTACATTTATTTTTACCTACCACAAATTGACAATTTCTCTGGACCTCTAAGCTTAATCCCCGAAAAATTTCTTCAAATCCTATTGTTTTCTCTCTCTATCTCTCTACCACATTTTTCATGTTTATTTTGTTGAAATGAAATGTTTACTCGTTTTACTAAGAACTTCACCCATGTAGCCATGCAATTATTTGAAACGTGTCATGTGTTCATTAATTGCACACCGACTGTTTTTAATCAACAAAGACATAACCTCATTTCGGTACACGATGATCTATATTTCGATATGTACCACCCCAAAACCATATCGATATGTTCATTGCATACCCATTCACCCCACTGAGTGACACTCATATCGATATACGTTTTCTCACATATTGATATGTGCAATTGTTCTGCATCCAAAATCTAGAGAGCAACACTCCATATATCGATATACGACCAACCTCGTTTCGATATGTGTTCATCAGACAGTTTCACATTTCAGTATAGGTAATTACATATTTTGGTATATATTGAAATTCTTTCAATTTCCAATAACACTTCCGGTAATAACTCCATGAATTTCTGGAAATTCGATCATTTCTACCCTTCACCAACTAAACTTCTCGAAATTTCGATACCAATTTTGGGGAATTCCTATTCTCATTTCCGATAGTTCATGTCTTAATCCTCAACATTTTAATTTAACAACTTCAATTTACTTCAGACTTCACAAACATTATTCCTAACTTCACCAAAATCATTTCTAACATATTTTAATCTCTTTAAACATTAAACAAACTTTTCTAACTATTCAATTGATTTCTTAA
>NMUG010003658.1:0-14562 GCA_002855965.1 Monotropa hypopitys
TTAGCTTTAAATAAGATTTTGTGATTGCCAATTAAAATGGCAATCATTCAAATGTAGACCAACATTTCCAAATCCATTCCCGGACCTCCTAAACATTTTCAATCCTAAAATGTGGGTCCCGGGAAGGCCTATTTACCCAAGTTTTTGATTAACTTCTAAAGGAATTCTATCATGTAGAATGGGAAACTAAAAATTAATTTCATGGAAGTTAATTAAATTTTCTGGAGTGTGACAGTGAGAAAGACAATCCTCAAGTGAAAATCCAAGTTCGACGCAAAGAAAGGGAGAGTGAGAGATTGAGCATAAAAAGAGGAGTGAATTAGAGGTTGTGTGGTGGCTACGCTGTGCTCGGTAAGTGTATGTGTGTTTGTGGTGGCGATGTGTATGATGATGTGTGTGTGCTTGCAGTACGTCTATGTGCGGTGCATCTGTGTGCTATGCGAGTGTATATGTGCGAGTATGTTCTATAATAGTGTGTGCTATGTGATGGTACGATGGTGTGTGCGATTTGGTGTGTATTCTAGGTGTGTCGGTGTGTCTGTGAGTGCTATATTGTGTCTGTGTGTGCATTGAGTGTGGCTAGTGCTGTATAGTGTGCGGTGTGTGTGTTCGGCAGTATGGGGCTGTGTTGTGTGACCGTGTGCTATCTCTGTGTGTGCAATGTGTGTGACTGTGTATGGTTGTGTACGGCTGTGAGGTTGTGTATGTGTGGTGCATCTCTGTGTATGTGTAGGTGTGTGGTTGTGTTTGGGGGGTAGGGGTGGGGGTGTATGACTATGGGCAGTGTGATAACTGTGCCCGAATTTTTTTAAATTTTATCTGATTGTTAAAATAAAAATGTTGAGTTTAAAAAAACAATTATATGAAAAGAGGATTTAAGTTTAAGTGTGAAAAATAAATTAAAGTGAGTAAATGAAGCACCAAATCAATTCCTTGGGTTGTAACTTACAACTGTGAGTGTGTATCACAGAATCATTTGGTTAGGAGGCAAATATTGTCTTTAATATGAGAATGAAAAAAAATATGTCTCAACCATACATTCAACTCCCGTAAGTCTAAAAATTCAAGCTAGAACAAAGGTGGAAGAGGAAGCTCTAGCTAGGGAAATTGATTTTCACTCTTGGGGGGAATGAATCTGTAATAGAAAGGTACATAATTCTTATAATTCATGTATAATTGTAAATTCTTTTTAAGAATTTTTCATGAACTTTGTTAAGAAATCTGGGAGTATGAGTATTTGATGATTTTTGGGAAAAGATAGTATTTAAGCATGTTGTTTAATGATATTGATATTAGAATTTTTGTTGTGGTTGTTGTGAGTAATGTTTTTGCAAGTTGTTATAGGTTTAGTGAAGTTCTGTTGTAAAAGAATGGAATTTGGAAACATAAGTTCGAACCATACGGTTTTCTGTGAAAACCTGTTCTTGGCATCAGCGGTGCCAGATACTGGTATCATGGAATTTCGTGATACCGATATCTGGACTTGCTCCATGATACCGGTTCCAAAACACCACAATGGGTACCAGTTTCTAAAAATGCTAGGATACCGGTATCTGGGAAATCTGGGATACCGGTATCTGGGACAGTAATGGGATACTAATTTCAAGGTTTTTGGATACCAGTTTCTGGATACCAATTTCTGGCCTTAGTGCTGGGATACTGGTATCATGGGAAATTGAGATACCGGTTTCTGGGGTTGCTGGAAAATGTGAAGAAAAAATAAAAAAGGTTCATAACTTGTTCAGGTAAGTACATGGGAGGTTCCCGAGCCTCAAATCAGAGGTGGGGGACGTAGTAAACCTTAGGAAACTCTATTTGAGTATGAATTTAATTTGAAATCAATTAATAAATAATTGGTTTATTTATTTCTGAATTGTCATTTATCATATGAATTATTATATAATCATTGGATAATGACTTGGAATTGTTTTACAGGGGAATCTAAATATTTGTATCCAACCAAATTAGATTCCAAGAAACCCTTTTAAGGGTAAAGGGTGAGTGTGGTATTTACATTTAAATTTGTAATTCTATTGATTATTTTGTGACCCTATTTAAATTAGGCTGGATATAAAAGCATGTTAGGATGTTCACGTGATTCTATTAGATGTTTTATGTGTTTCTGGTGTATTTATACATATTGTGTATTAAAATCAAAATGTGATATATTTCTATTGGGGCAAGCTTGTTGTGGGGTAACATTGTGTAAGTAGAGTACCATTGTGGAAAGTGGGGCAAGCTATGTTAATAGGGCTCAGGGAGCGTGTTGTCCTTTTATGAATATAATAAACTACAATGTCTTTTTCTGGCAAGTAGACGTGCTTGCATATGGTGTAATCCACAGTCACTATGTGATGTTGAGTTAACGCCGTTGATTTTCTATCTAGAAAAGTGAACCTAAAATGTAAAATAAAATATAGTAGTAACATGGGACAACTATAGGGGGTGAAGACATCTGTGTCTGTCTGTCTGTCCATTTCTGTTTTTGTTTCTGAATAATAATTTGTGATTGTGTAATTTGGGGCAAGCATAAGTGGAGAACCATTTGTGTATCTGATTCTAAATCTGTGAATCTATTTCTGTATCTGTATCTGCATCTATGTTCTGGATCTGTTTTTGTATCTGTTTAGTGTGTCTGTTTCTATATTTGTTTACGTTTCTGTATCTGCATCAATGATATTTATTTCTGTATCTATTTAAGAGTTAGTATCTATTTTATTTCTGTTCTGTATCTGCATTCTGATATCTGTTCTGTTATTGTATCTGTTCTACTTCCTATTTATGTAACAACCCAAAATTTTGAAACCATTTTTTGTTTTTTTGAAAACAAATAATAAAGATAAAAGAGACTCATTATCCATATTATTACAACCATGGTCTATCCAACAAGTGAAATGAATTCCACTATAATTGTACAATGATATATAGAGAGAGTACAGGTGCGGAAGAATATAAAATACAATGAATGATTTCTACTTATACAAGGATAAATAAAACTACAGGAGTAAAAGGAACTAAAAGGAACAAGGGAGGAGAAACCTCCAAGGAACCCACTACAGCAACTCCAAGCTCCAAGCCAAGCTCTCTCGACCTGCAACACAACTGGGGAGGGGAAAGAAAGAAGGATCTGAGCAAACCACAACTCATTGAGAAACAACTAACTACTACGAAGCATGCATATAGTGGGTGCTAACCCATAAGTCCATATGCAAGGAGAAAGAGAAATATTAGAAAAAGAAGTGTAGACCCGACACTACAACTCAACATACCTCAAACAAGGACCAACCTCAACTCAATATAATTCTAACCCAAGGATAAGATACCAAACCTCAAGCAAAGGAGTAACCAAGGTAAGACCCTATGCTAAAACCCCAAACCAACCAAAATGAGTATAAAACTCATATCCAAGCAAGCAAAGACTAGCTAAGATAAGATACCACCCAAACGTCCCTGAAACTAGAGGGATCCAATCCAACATCAATACTAGCCAAGACCACCCACATCATATTTTATTTATAGGTGTTATGGATTCAATGCGATCATTGATTTATATGATTTTATTCTTCTTAATACAATAATACACATAGGCTCCCCGATGGTAGGAGGTATCACATGTGACCTCGAACGAATACAATAGCCGATACCATATTAGGAATCAAAATTCCTAGTAGGGTGCATATATTGCCGGAACGTCCTACCATACGAGAATACAAGGCATATGGGGAATACATAAAATCGACATGCTTGCATACAATCAAGGACGGGGGAATACATAAAATCCCATCAATGAATACACACGTGCCTTACATGGAACACCTAACATGAAATACATCTTCTCGGAGCTGAATACATGGAATGCCTGAGGAAGAATACATACTATGGTCGGTCTAGGAATACATGTCCGACACTTAATACAAAATACACCCGTTTAAGAATACATAACAGGAAGTTATATAATACAAAAATAGTTGGAGTATGTGACTTATATGAGCGACCGAGGATAGGCTCGTCAACCAATTGCCAGTATGAATACATTTTCCTCACAGTTCCCCGGAATGCTAAGAGGGTTCAATCAAACCCCCATTGCGCAATGTCTCTAGAATACACCTAAATATAACTCAAGTCCACATACTCGACGAATACAAGGGCTGAGTGGAATACATGAAAACCCTACCACTTACACTATATCCAAGGATATATAATACATATTAATACATTGTTCTTATTATCTTAGAATACATTCGAATACGTGGAATTCAATTCTCTTAAGTGAATATAAGATTGTTCCAACAATACTCTCTTGGAGTATGTTTCTATATTGGCATGCATTGAATTCATTGCGTCAATCTTTCAAATCGTAGAGTTATAATTTTGGACATGAGATTATTAATCCTCAAAGGAGGCACGACATACCATAACCCAACCAATTCACTATACCAAGTGTACACCCAACTCCAAATGACTCCAAGCCAACAATGTCATGCCTGAAGGCCACATGGCATCAAGCCAATCAAACCACACCAATTCCCTTAATAATCCATTTCAAGCATACTATGGTGTTTTATTAAATATTGGAGACTTAATGATTCTAAAATCACACCTTACCCCAAATCATCCCAATAAGATACTTGGATATCGCAAGACACCATAAATTTCTAAGAGACATTTCATCGAATATGATGGTCATTGGGATCCCTAGCTACCTAAGGCCACCACAAGACAACCCTATGTATCAATAACCTCAATATAAATCCCAAGTTGTCTTTCAACCATTTAAACGAACACTTGGCCTTCATTACTATGAAGGCCAAGGGAATAACTCCCTAGGCTCTACAATAACATAAGTATAGAACCCAAATTTTATCATAGTCAAATCCATATTAACCAAACATCAACAAGGCTCTAGGAAATGCTCTAGAGGGGGAAAGACAAGGGGAAAACTACCACACACACATACAAGGTAATAAGAAGAGTTACCCACATTCAAAGTCGAGAACCTGAAATCTCTAGGTGAGAGATCCTTCAAAGATGGACGAACCAAGTACACCACCACGGAGCGCATGCGATGCTCGTCAATGTTAATGAAGGGCATCTCCACCAAAACCCTATGGAGAAGGGTGAAATGTGTGAGAGAAGGAGGGAGGTAGGAGAGAAATCGAGAGAGATGAGAGAGATATGAGACTTACGGGTTTGAGGGAGGAGGGGAGGCCGAAAATGAAGACTAGGGCTTCCTCTCTCAGCCAAATATATATATATATATATATATATGAGTGCTGCAATGACTAAAATATCCTTTCAATTAAATCCCCAATTCTTTCTGAACACCTGCAATTATGCTAAATGCATATATTGAAATGCACTCACACTGGGCAACCCCCAAAGGTATTGTATTTCGATATGCATTACTCTTGCATATCGAAATACAAACCCCACTGATCACTTCGCAAGCTATACACATTTTGATATGCAACCCCTGTATATCGAAATAAAATCGGATGGTCTAACTTTGCATATTGAAATATAACAAACCAAAGGGCACATCCCATTTTTATTTCGATATGCAATCACCTTGCATATCGAAATACAATCAGCACTGTGAGGTCCCAACCAAGGGACATATCGAAATGAGGGATGGGGGGAAGCTCCATTTCGATATATAAGAGCTACGGGGGAAATGGGCACACTGCCCATTTCGATATAGAAAAGGAAAGGCGAAAGGGGCTGGGGTCATATCGCAATAAGGGGAGGGGGAAATAAATTCTAATAAAATTAGTAAAATTCATAAATTGAGAATTAATTCCCAATTAAATCCGCACAAATCAAATAAAATTTTAAGATAAACTATATATTTCCCCAAATAATATTTTAAAATTTTCGGGGTGTGAGTTTATCTTGTAGTAGTTGATGAATATTCTGTTGCCTTTATTTACACACTCCTAGATTTTCTGTGATTTATTTGCATGAGAATCCAGATTTTGTTGGCTAGCTTGGAGGTCCACTACAGAGTCTCGAACTTAGAGTTTGGAGGAGTCTGGTGTAGGGTTTCTGTTTACTTTTTGTAGTACTTTGTCTATATCCATCTATTTGTCTGTATATGTCTATCTGTATATGTTAGTAGTCTGTAGTTGGGAATATTTCTGTACTTCTGTGATAAACTTTTATAGTTGTGAGTTTGACTTGTGTAGTCAATGTTAGAAATTAAATTTCTATTTAAGTCATTTTCTGTATATTCATACCACCGTGTCCGCAGAATATAATATTTATTTTAGCAGAATGGGGTGTGATAGTTTTGGTATCAAAGCATGGTTGTTAGGTTCTCGGAGTATGGATGGATAGAAGAGGAAGTTGTGTGTAACCAATAATTACTCTTAGGTCTGATTAGAAGAGCGACCATACACTGTATCTTCTAATTAGAAGTTTGGGCAAATTATTTAGGGATACATAGTTTCCTTAGGAATGTTTAGAGGAGGTTCTAGTGGACCGTAGGGTGTTAGTGATTCAAGTATAGGTCTTGGTGGTCACTAATGTTTATTGTTAATGTATATTGTGGTGATTATTTGTGTTGTGATAACAGGATTGGAAGATGAAGCAACAAAGTGGTGCTGCAAGTAGTGGAATGGGAGTAAATGTGATTAAGGGAAGTATTAGGCAGTGTTATAAGTTTAGAGCGATGGATCATAAAGTTAAAGATTGTCCAAAATTAAGAGTAAAAAGGAAAAAGAGTTGGTGTAATAAATGTAAGGAATATGGTCATATTATGGAAAATGTATGAGGACCAAAACATTAGCAGAATCAGTGATTGAGAATGAAAATAACCAAGAAGAAGTTGATTTAATAGAAAGAGCTAAACATTGTTTCTTGTGTAAGGCTATGGATCATTTGATTCGGGAGTGCCCCCAAAAAAGACGAGGAGTCCCCAATGTTATAATTGTAGGAAGTATGGCCATTCAGCATTCCAATGTTCAGAAATACCTATATTTGAGGGGTTTGTAATGGGGAATGTGGCAAACAATAATGAAGGAAGAGTGAATGAAGAAGAGCTACCAACAAGGAATGATGCACGTGACAAGCAACTGGAATTATTAGAAATATAAACATGTATCTGTTTATAGTTTTTATTTAATTATTCCCGTCATTTATACAATGTGGTAACAATGGAAAACTAGTAGAAAGTGAATCAAATTGCATGTTTAGTTTGCGATTTCAGGGGTGAAATCTTTTAAGGGGGAAGGGTGTGATAATCGTGCCCGAAAAACTTTAAATTTTATATGATTGTCAAAATAAAAATGTTGAGTTTAAAAAAAATTATATGAAAAGAGGATTTAAGTTTAAGTGTGAAAAATAAATTAAAGTGAGTAAATGAAGCACCAAATCAATTCCTTGGGTTGTAACTTACAACTGTGAGTGTGTATCACAGAATCATTTGGTTAGGACACAAATATTGTCTTTAGTATGAGAACGAAAAAATCTATCTCAACCATACATTCAACTCCCGTAAGTCTAAAAATTCAAGCTAGAACAAAGGTGGAAGAGGAAGCTCTATTTAGGGAAACTGATTTTCACTCTCGGGGGGAATGAATCTGTAATAGAAAGGTACAGAATTCTTATAATTCATGTGTAATTGTAACTTCTTTTTAAAAAAAATTCATGAACTTTGTTAAGAAACCTGGGAGTATGAGTATTTGATGATTTTTGGGAAAACATAGTATTTAAGCATGTTGTTTAATGATATTGAGATTAGAATTTTTGTTGTAGTTATTGTGAGTAATGTTATTTCAAGTTGTTATGGGTTTAGTGAAGTTCTGTTATAAAATGAATGGAATTTGAAAACATAAGTTCGAACCAGAATGTTTTCTGTGAAAACCTGTTCTTGGCATCAACCGTGCTAGATACTGGTATCATGGAATTCCATGATACCAATATCTAGATTTGCCCTAGGATACCGGTTCCAGGATACCGTAGTGCGTACCGGTTTCTGAAAATGCTAGGATACCAGTATCTGGGAAATCTGGGATACCGGTATCTAGGACAGTGATGGGATACCGATTTCAAGGTTTTTGGATACCGGTTTCTGGTCTTAGTGCTGGGATACCGGTATCATGGGAAATTGAGATACTAGTATCTGGGGTTGCTGTAAAATGTAAACAAAAAATGAAAAGGTTTATAACTTGTTCGGGTAAGTATATGGGAGGTTCCCGAGCTTCAAATCAGAGGTGGGGGACGTAGTAAACCTTAGGAAACTCTATTTGAGTATGAAATTAATTTGAAATCAATTAATAAATAATTGGTTTATTGATTCTGAATTGTCATTTATCATATGAATAATTATATAATCATTGGATAATGACTTGGAATTTTTTACAGGGGAATTTAAATATCTGTATCCAACCAAATGAGATTTTAAGAAACTCTCTTAAGGATAAAAGATGAGTGTGGTATTTATATTTACATTTGTAATTCTGTTGATTATTTTGTGACCCTATTTAAATTATGCTGGACATAGAAGCATGTTAGGATGTTCACGTAATTCTATTAGACGTTTTCTGTGTTTCTAGTGTATTTATACGTATTGGGTGTTAAAATAAAAACGTGATATATTTTTGTTGGGGCAAGCTTGTTGTGGGGTAACATTGTATAAGTGAAGTACCATTGTGGAAAGTGGGGCAAGCTGTGTCAATAAGACTCAAGGAGTATGTTGTCCTTTTATAGATGTGATAGACTACAATATCTTTTTCTGGAAAGTAGACGTGCTTGCATATGGTGTAATTCGGCGATCACTGTGTGATGTTGAGTTAACGCCGTTGATTTGCCATCTAGAAAAGTGAACCTAAAACATAAAATAAAATTTACTAGTAATGTGGGGCAACTATATGGGGTGAAGACACATGTGTCTGTCTATCCATTTCTATTTCTGTTTTTGGATAATAATATATGATTGTGTAATTTGGAGCAAACATAATTGGAGAACCATCTGTGTATCTGATTATGTATCTATGAATCTATTTCTGTTTCTGTATCTGTATCTGCATCTATGTTCTGAATATGTTTCTGTATCTATTTAGTGTGTCTGTTTCTGTATTTGTTTATTTATGTATTTGCATTAGTGATATTTATTTCTGTATCTATTTGAGAGTTAGTATCTGTTTTATTTCTGTTCTGTATCTGCATTCTGATATCTGTTCTGTTATTGTATCTATTCTGCTTCTTGTTTATCTTGTAGTAGTTACTGTATATTCTGTTGCCTTTATTTATTCTACAAATTTCTATGTAACTTACACACTCCTGGATTTTCTGTGATTTGTTTGCATGAGAATCCAGATTTTGTTGGCTAGCTTGGAGGTCTACTACAGAGTCCAGAGCTTGGAGTTTGGAGGAGTCTGGTGTAGGATTTTTGTTTACTTTCTGTAGTACTTTGTCTGTATCCATCTATTTATGTGTATATGTCTGTCTGTATATGTCAGTAGTCTATAGTTGGGAATATTTCTGTATTTGTGTGATAGACTTTTACAATTGTGAGTTTGACTTGTGTAGTGAATGTTAGAAATTAAATTTCTGTTTAAGTCATTTTCTGTATATTCACACCACCGTGTCTGTAGAATATAAGATTTATTTTAGCGGAATGGGGTGTGACAGGCAGTGTGCATATGTGCGATTGTGAGTGGATGTGTAGCTGTGTTTGGTGTTGTGTGTGCAATGGCTATGTGGTGCGGGTTTGGTGATGATCAGAGAAAGGAGACCTAAACCCAATTTCGCGAATCAACCAAAATTAGGCCAAAATGAGGTATATTCAATTCTAACTTATGAAATTGAGTTCATAATTATCATTGGAACCTCTTAGGTTTATTTAGATGTTGATTAATCGAGAAATCGAGAGAAATCCAAAAAATAGAGAAATTAATAAGAGAATATTATTCTTTAGAAATAAAGAATAATATTAAGAATAAAAATAAAGAATGAGCATTATATATACATGCATAAGTTAGAATGAGATAGAATGTTTAACATTCTTATAGCCATATTTTGGTTATTTTTAGGTATGGAGAGGCTGTCGTAATTCGTGGCACCATGCAAGGACAAGCAAGTCAAGTAGGTCACTCCAGTTTGCAAGTGAGTACTTATAGAATTGTATAGTTTAGAGCGGTTATGATATTTTCTTGTATTAGAGAAAAATCTAGATTTTGGAAATATTTGGAAAATTTTAGAAAACCTACGGATCACGAAATTTTGGAAACAAAAGAGAGAGGGTTTTGTGAGTAAAGGGTTTTTGAAAAAATAGACGAATCTTTATAAAAAGTGTTTAAAAGGAAAGGAATTGTAAAAAGAAAGAAAATATGATTTATAAATAATAATGAGAAAGAGATTTGAGGAAACGAGACAAGATTTCTAAAAAGGAAAAGAGTGGATTTTATTATAAAAAGATAAAGAGATTTTGATAAAGAGGATTAAGTGTTTTGAAAAGAGAATGAGTAGAGAGAGATTTTGGAAAGGAAATGAGTTTTTATATTTTGAAAGAGAATGAGTCTTTCTAAAGAAAAAGTGTACGAGTTTTATTAAAGGGGAAGAAAAGGAGTTTTTATAAAGAAGGAAAGAAATGAGTTGTAGAAAGATAATAAAATGGAAGAGATTTTATAATTAATTAAAAAGAGATTTTTGATCCTGTTGTAATAGCCTTATTTGAGCATTATGTATAGACGGTACAGTCGTGTCCCAACGGTCAAATTGGCAAGATGTACAGATGGTACAACAGAGTTTCCACGGTCAAATGAGACATTCCTTACCGCTAGGAGAATGATGAGCGGCCACTGGTTTATTACTGGTGTACTTATCTGGAATAATCATAGGGTCATAGTACTGTAATAACATGTGGTCAAACGGAAAATGCAATGACCCTTGGCTATTATAGTATTGAGATGAGATATGAGATATGAGATGTGATTTGAGATGAGATTTGAGATGGATCCAATTTGATCCTTTGAGATTTTGAGATTTTCAGAGATTAGGTTTTGAAATTAAAAAAGAAATAAAATAAGTTTTTGAGAAAAGAGAAAACGAGAAAAGTGAATCTAATAGGGAAGAGTTTTCATAATCTACAGATGAGTTTTGAGATGGAAAGATAGCAAATTATTATTTTGAAATACAAATACAAGAGATGGAAAAAGATAAGAGAAATGAGTATTTTAAAATGGGAAAAAGAGATAAAATGAGTTTCCAATGTGAAAAGAGATAAAAGAGATGAAATAAATTTGAAACCAGTAAAAGAGACAAATTGAGATTTTTAAAAGAGAAAAGGGATAAATGAGATTTGTAATAGAGTGAGTTTTGAGATTAAATTGGAAAAAATGTTTTGGAAAGAATAAGGAAATTAAAAGGGATTTAAAAAGAGTTTGAAAAGAGATTTTAAAAGAGGAATTTTCTATATTGAAAAAAGAGTTTTGAAATGAGATGGATTTTTGAGAAAAAGTGATCCATAACTATTTTGTTTCTCTTTATTATGTTTTCTATAGTATTCACCGAGTCGTCGAGCTAACGAGTTTTTACTCATTTCTTTTAGGTGATCGAGGCTAGAGTCCACCAGTCCAGTCTAGCTGTAGCAGAGTAGAGTGTGGGGGAAGTCTGGCAGTGGTTTAGTATGATAGAGTTTTATTTTTCAGATTGTATTCGAGTTGAGTGAGAGTCTGTGTATGTATTTTCAACAAGGTTTTTTAGATGATGTATTTCCATCAATAGTTTTTATTTCTTCCACTCCTTATTTTATTGAGTTGTAGTTGTAGCGAGGTTAGTGAGTTTGTGGTGGTATGAATCTGCCACATGTCACCCCTGGATAATCGGCTCTACAATTATCAGAGTTGAGGCGTGACAGGAAGTGTTGGTGTAAGACTTCGTTTTGTGTTGGGATAAAATTAAAAGATGGATACTCTTGTGTCTCTGTGTATCATAAATGGGATTTGTTGTAAATGCGACAAATAAATACAAGAAAAAACCTCTTTTGTTGTAGTGATTACCATTTAAATTAAATCCTACTAAATCTGCTTTTGCAGTAACTATTGGAAATTTCTTGGGATACTTGGTACACAGTAAGGGTATTCAGGTTGACAAGAACAAAGCTCAAGCCGTTATTGAGGCTAGTCCTCCTTCCAATAAGAAGGAATTGTAAAGGTTTTTTGGTCAATTAAGTTTCCTTCGAAGGTTTATTTCTAACACAATAGGTCTGTTTCTTGCTTTCCTGCATCCACTTCAGCATCCAAGTGAATCTTCTTATTCTAGTAGAGGCCTAATTTCAGGAACCATCTTAAGAGCTTTCCATTTAAATTTTGCTTCTTTGGTTGGGAACTTACTCGAAAGTCTTTTATGCTTCCTTCGAAGCTGCTTGGAAGTATATTTTGGAAGTTTGAAGGAGAAATCTTCTAAATCAAGAATCCGGCCATGTAGATGTGTTATTTTATCATGCATACAATAGTAATAATGTAAATCTTGGTTACAACTATCACCTCTCGTGTCGGATTTTAACCACATTTGAATTAAGGAAAGGTAGCCTAAAAAGGATTGTATATATGAAGAAATAGAAGATTTGTCCCATTGAAGGACTTGGCAGGCTCATAAAAAGTTTGAGTACGGAACCTGCTCTTCAAGAATGCTCACATCTTCTTTTAAACAAGTCAGGTTCTTCTAGAAAAGGAAATAAGGAAGGATATTCATCAACAAAGCCTTCAGGATAGTGAGGCATTCGAAATTCATCCATCCAGTAAAAAATTAGCAAGAAGTCCTCTTTCGAAGATCCACATAGTCTCGAAACATGGCTTATCTTCTTCCTCAACCTTGAGAAAGGTGGGATGAAGGGTTGTAGAAATAAGGGAGTCCAAGAGACCCAAGTGAATGTTTTTTATGACTAAGGGAGAATAATACTTACTTAGTGTTAATGAACATTTGGGATGAAATACTGTCACCTTGTTAGGAGCCTCACTCATAACAACTATGATTCTTTCATGAGGAGGGGATGGGTCCCAACTTTTCCATTTAGTAGAAGAATGATTAGAAGTGGGAGAATAGCAGGCACTAAGGGTCGTTCTTCGAATTATGAAAGCATTTGTCTCTCAAGATTTTCTTGAAAGAGGAAGTGGAGATTTGATGGGAGAAGATGAATGCACTTCTAAATGACTAAAAGCTTGTTTGATCTCATTAAGGTAATCCATCTTAGAGTTAAAGAAGAAAAAAAAAATCAAAAGTGAAGATTGCTCGAAGTGGTGATTAGAAGTTCAACATGAATTCAATTTGTAGGAAGGATAGCATGTGATAAACCACCCATTATCCAATTAAATGGGAAACGTGCAACCAAAAATACCATCTAGTACTACATAATCCTTGAAATAAGGAGAAAATGCACATTAACACTTGCTTAAAATTTTTAAACAAAATTGTTAATTCGGGGGTATATTTGCATGAAGAAATGAAAGACCCAATTAAAAAAAGCGTGAACGTTGCATGGATGATTGCATATAAAAATAAATAATCCAATCAAAAGGGAACACATGGACATTGCATGAAAACATGTCCTGAGATTTTATGACTACGGTATCATGAGTTGGCAGAAACCAGTATCTTAGTTTTTTTCCCAGATACTGATATCCCAATAATGTTCCAGATACCGGTATCTGGAATGTTCATGATACCGGTATCCCAGTGCTCGAGTAAAACAGTAAGATTATGAATTTTTTTAAGAAAAATGACAAACAAAAATTAAGAAAAAACAGAAAAGTAATAACAAGTTGGAGAATTTACTGTTAAAGATAAATCATTCGTGACCAAAATAAATCATTAAAATATTGATTAAATGTTAATATCATTATACACACGTTGTTATTTGAATAGATTCGGAGCTACCGTCATTATCCATCGCACATTTAAATATTAAGACATTCTTTATTATGTGAATGATATCGTTTAAATTAAATGTACAGTGTCATTTAATATGAATTGTTTAGAGATTGCAAAGTTGCAAAGAAAAGCAAAGAACAGTTAAATATTCTCGAAATAAAAGGACATCAAATGATGATGTTTAATGCACCAAAGAATCAGGAGAAACGTGGGCACGATCATAGAAGATGTAGAAATGAAAAATTTTCAGACCAATTATCCTTAATAGGTGGAGAAGATTTGGAGGAAAAAAGAAAACAATTCAAGATAATTTTGTGGATAAAAACAAAGTAGGAAAAATGAAGACAACTATTGTAAGAATAAGCCTATAAATAGAAGCGTTGAACGGAAGGGAAAGACATCCCCGAATAACTCATCAATCAACATCATAATGCTTGTTTTATCTTAGGAAATTAGTATCGTAGTTAAGAGTGGAAAATTTTCTCGATGTCTTTTAAGAGTAGTTTTGGGTCATAATAACTTATTAAAAATTATTTTCTTTCTTTACCCCGCTCTTCTTTTCCCTTCTCTTTTTATGTTTCCATCATTTACTTCATATTTTCTTTTTCTATTGGAAAAGGCATTAGAAAGCAAGTTATATTTGATTTGAATCAATGTAACTCATTGATCTTCAATCTTTTTTCATTTATT
>NMUG010003659.1:0-14568 GCA_002855965.1 Monotropa hypopitys
CCAACATTTTAGACCAACAGTTTGGACCAATGCTTAATTGAACTCGTTATGAGTCTCACTGTGATGATCCAAACCGTTCATGTTGTTTACATTGATGAAATATAATATCCTGCAGAAATTCAGCTCAATCGGATATCAGTAAGTCCTTGATTCAAACAATTTTGCATAACATCAGTTCCTATCAGTTTTCTGTGGAACTGTTTGGATCAAGGACTTACTGATATCCGATTGAGCTAAATTTTTGTAGGATATTATATTTCATCAATTTAAACAACATGAACGGTTTGGATCATCGCAGTGGGACACATAACGGGTTCAATTAAGCATCGGTCCAAATTGTTGGTCTAAAATGTTGGTCCCTTGAGCCTTCCCCTATATATATTCATACCTAGAGATAAAGGTGGTTGTCATTACCACTAGGGCTGGTGTAGTGGCTCCTAGATCATTACTTGTTGCTGATCCGAGAATGTACTCAGGGTAACAGATCTGACTTTACGGTTGGTCAACGGGCTTTAATGACCATTAGCTATTATTGTGCAAGTAAATAAGGTGTGGTGTGGTGTGGTGTTAGATCTATATGATCTTCTTCTTGAGTTGGTGATTCCTCGAGTTGGTAATTTTATGATGAATATCAAAGAAACCTAAAATGGTATTTTGTGTTGAGTAAAAGAGATGAAAGGATGATTTGAGATATATATATATATAAGAGATGTGTTTTACAAGGTGATATGTGAGTGGAAAAGAGTGATTTCATAAGAGAAAATGATTTTGGGAAAGAGTGTGTTTTAAAAGAGATGTTGATCCCTAGCTATTTTTGCTTTTTTACTTTGTGCTTTTCATTTAAGTATTCACCAGTCGTCGTCGCTGATGCACGCTTGTGCCTTTCTTTTTAGATACTCGGAACTAGAGTCCACAGTCCAGTCTAGCAGTTGAGTCTCAGAGATGTCAGTAACAGAGGTGTCTGAGTGTCTTTTATTTTTTTCTTTATTTGAGAGATTGTTTAGCTCTCACGCTGAGTCTGTTTTCCTTTATTCAGAGTTGTAGTAGTTGTATTGGAGTTGAGTTGTAGTAGCAGTTATTGAGTTGTGGAGTTGTATCGGACATGTTGTCCAGGAGTTATTTTTTTTATTTGAGTCTGTATTGTATCAGAGATCTATAATCTGAGTTGTTATTTTCTGTTGGGTAATGGTTTGAGTTTAGTAGATGTTGTTGCCACCTGTCATCTTCGGATAGCTAGCTTTACAGTTATCAGGGATGAGGCGTGACAATATAGACTTGAAATGAATTTAGAATTTTCTGTGTAGTGAAATTTTAGAGAATTCAGAGAAAATCTAGAAAACATCGCACAGCAGAACCAGATTGGTCTTGGAACTAGGCCCAGGACCGTCCTGACAACTGGTGCCAGCAGTGGTGCAGCCGGTGCCCAAGCCAGTCCAGACATCGATACAGGGGACAATTAGGCAAATTTTGGGAAAATGATTAGAACGCCACCTAAACGCATACAAGGGTTGAAATGAGGATTTAAAGAATATAAATTGGAAAATTATTTTGATACAGATGGGAGGAGAATAACTCAATTTGAGGCATTATAAAGCGTACAACCCCTTTAAGGGCAATCGATGAGTTTAATAGTTAATTTAAACAATGCTTAGTTTATTGTTTATTGTATAAGCATGTTTATGATCTTACATTTGATAAAGGTATGCTGGGGAAATATGCAGTGTGATTTATGTTTGTAATGTGATATTGGGATTGATTTAGAAGCATGAAAAATTGATTGTTTAATTTCAAGCATGATTAGTACTATTTCCTTTATGATGTGGGGGATGATTTAGAAGTAAGCTAGGAAGGGAGGAAATGTATTTTATGCTTAAGTTAGTGCATATCGAGTTGTGTTTGACGGTGTAGTGTTTGTTGCTTTATTCATATAACCATGTGAATTCTTTGGAGATCAGTGATGGATCATTATCATCCTTTTCATGGCATGATGTGACTTAGTTCATTGTAAGCACAGATTTGAGATGAGATAGGGAATAAAGGAACTTAGATTTAATGGAAATTCCATAGATGTGTAATAAGATAAATAAGAAATGTATGTATAGAATGAGATGATGGAGTTATCCTAGAGAAAAGTGGAAAATGAGAATTGTAACAAAGAAGATGTAGGGTTGTGGCAAATGAGAATGAGTATGAATGTGAAAGTATGGAAAAGAGTAAAAAGGAATAGATAGATGAGATTGATTCTGACCACTAGGGTAGAGAATAGAGTGAGGATTTATTTATATACGTGACCCTGAACTCTGGGTAGAGAATGGAGTGGGGATTTATATATATGTGACCCTGAACACTGGGGTAGAGAATGAAGTGGAGATTTACATATATGCGTGGCCCTGACCACTGGGATAGAGAATGGAGTGGGAATTTATATATATGTGTGACCCTGACCACTAGGGTAGAGAATGGAGTGAGGATTTATATATGTGTGACCCTGACCACTAGGGTAGAGAATGGAGTGAGAATTTATATATATGCATGACTGTGACCACTAGAGTATAGAATGGAGTGTGAATTTATATATATGCATTGACCCTGACCACTGAGGTATAGAATGTAGTGGATATATATATATATATATATATGAGAAGAGAGTTGAGATGATATGAGTTATATGATGAATCCTTTATATGATCATTAGATATGATGGTGAGTTATACTTATAGATTCTATATCTGATCCAGTGACATGAGCAGAGTGAAAGAAAAAAAAGAAAGAAAATGGAGAAAATAAACGTGGAAAAATAATTCAATAAAAACATAAGGTCATTTTATATTGTCGTAGAGGAAATTATTATTTTGTCACATGATCGTGGCCATGCCGTCATCTATTTTCTCGTGCCGGAACGAGGCGTGAGACCAAATAAAGAAATGTCCCCCACACGGCAGCCACTTTAGACAGATGTGTTGTCCCAAACAGCCCTATCGTAGCACCAAGTGCGTCGAAGCGCATACTGGACACGCACTGACAATACTATAAATATTAGTCGTGTGCCAAGGGAGAGGTACACACATTGACCCCTAGCAAAAACTATGTCCATTTACTCTCTCTCTCTAGAAATCTCGTCGGACTTTATCATCGGAGGGTCCATAGGCGGCATTGCTGGTAGCCTAACGTGTTTTACCTGTGCAGCTGGGAGAAAGATCCATCCATCGACGATCAGAAAGCAAACCCCCACTTTAATTGGTGACTCCACTGGGGACTTGCTTTCATCTCTTTGAATTTCTCGTCTCTTCAAGTTACTACTCTAAGAAATAGACCAGAGTGAGCATAACACCTCCAAGAGGAACAATGCCGATGCTCGAAAGGCCAAGGGTAAGGGAGTTGATGATGGCAACATTGCTCTGGCAACCAAGGTCCGTTCGGAAAGACGAACACACACTGGTGATTCCATCCACAATACATCTTGTCCAGATGCTCCGGCCAAGATGACCACCAAGCAGTACATCCGAAAGCTACAAGATGACCTCGGAAAAATGGACAACCAGATC
Organism: Monotropa hypopitys; assembly: GCA_002855965.1. NCBI lineage: Eukaryota > Viridiplantae > Streptophyta > Magnoliopsida > Ericales > Ericaceae > Monotropa > Monotropa hypopitys. The sequence continues at coordinate 3,546 of NMUG010003659.1, forward strand.
GATTCCCTCATGCGGGAGATGGTTCGCCTGAGGGAAGCTACCGAAAAGGAGAGGTCGGTCCCAGAAGCCAGCAACGCTGAAGATAATGATCCAGATTACCGGACGCCTTCCCAGAGCAGAAGCAGACCCTCTAGCGGCGAAAGAGTGTCAGCTCTGAATTGCCTCGGCAGGAGGGAAGACGAAGTCTCTGTATGGAGAGGTGGAAATGAGGTACATCGCGTCAAATGGTGCCTCTCGCCTGGCCGGTGTAGGGACGAGCATTCAGCGAAAATCCAGAGGTTGTCCATCTTCGATCGACTGGGTCGAAATGCAGTAGTACCGACAGAAAGACCCCAGACAAGGGCAAGATGAGAGCCATCACCGTTAAGGGATCGCCGACGAAATGACTACAAAGATAGTCGGGTTGCACACTCGGAACATGAAGTCATCCATAGGCTCCAGCCAGCACAATCGGAGGAGCAACACCGACAAGAAAGGCTATCATGCTCCCCATTTTCACCAGAAATTGAGGCCATGAGGCCCCCACAGACTTCTCGGACCCAAAATTTAATAAATATGATCCCAATATGGTGTCCTACACTCGTATCGTCCATTTACGGCAGATGATGTCTCTGCACTCTAGAGACGATGCATTGATGTGCAAGCTGTTCCCATCCAGCCTGTGAGATGTTGGACTGCTCTGGTTCGACCGACTGTCAGTGGCATCCATCACTTCCTAGAAGGATCTCGCTATGACTTTCTTGGCCCATTTCATCACCAGTTCCAAGGTGAAGAAAGAGGTTGATTCTCTCCTCGGCCTTCGGCGAGCAAGGTCAGAATCATTGCGCCAGTACACAGCTCGGTATTGGGACCTCTACAATGAGATTGAGGACTGCGACCAAAAAATTGTAGTTATCACGTTCAAACTCGGCCTAGATCATACCAACTGAGAGTTCGAAGATCTCATGCTATTCCCCCTTCCTCCTTGTATGAGCTAATGGCCAGGATTGAGCTCCATGCCAAACTAGAAGAGGCCAAAAAAGAAAGGAGCAAAGCCGAGAGCAAGGCTGATCATCGCTCCAGTCACCACGATGGAAGCACCGGAGCGATAAAGAGTAAAGAAACGAATACGATAAAAACGGGAGAGCGCTGAGCCCCGAATCCGTACGAGTTCATGGATCACACTACGGTGTTCAAAGAGCCCATTTACATTCTTTTGAGGAAGATCGAGAAGGAGCCATTTTTCAGATGGCCAGAAAGAAGACTATGAGCCCCCAAAAAGGGCAATGACAGGTACCGGTGCTCCTACCACAGGGAGAAGGGGCACCTAACCACCAGCTCCTAGCATTCAAGGATTTCCTCGAGGAGATTGTGATGGCCGGACACCTCGGCCCTTATATCTATAAGGAAAAGATTAGTACAGGGCCCGTTAAAGAGGTCCCAAAGGAGGAGCTCAGAACCATCAACGTCATCCACGGTATGGTGGATCGAAAGCAAGAAGATTTCCTAAGGGTGGAACTGGAGCAGATTACCAAGAGGGAGGTCACGTTGGTGTGGTCGGCTACAAAGAAATCCAAACCTGACTCCAGGTATACAATCTCATTTACCGACCGAGACTCCGACAGGGTGCAACACCCTCATGACGATGCCTTGGTCGTAACCCTCCAAGTCGGCAATTGCAATTTCCGGAGAGTACCGATCGACCTCGGCAGCTCCGCCAATGTGATGTACTACTCCTTGTTCAAGAAGATGAGATACAAGCCCGAAGACCTACAACCGACCGACGTGCCACTTATGGGATTCAATGCAGCTTCTGTTTGGCCGCTTGGCAAAATAGTTATCCCCATGATCATCGGCTTGGTCTCAACCGACGTGGAATTCTTGGTGGTCGATGTCCATTTCCCCTACAATGCTATTTTGGGCTGAACATGGGTCCACAGCATAAAGGGGGTGACCTCCACATATCACCAGGTTATCAAATTCATTGACAGTCGAAGTGTGGAAGAGCTCTGGGGAGACCAAACGGAGGCCAAACAGTGCTATATCACTGCAGTCAAAGGTAAGGTAGCTCCCGAACAAGTGCACTGGGTGGAGGTTCCGGACCAGCCTGTGTTGGAAGACGTTGGCACAAGTGTCTCGGACCGTGCAATAGAGGACCTTGTTACCGTACCTCTAAGCGCAGATGACTCGGAGCGCTTCTTCCTTAGTGGTTCGTCTCTTACCGAAGACGGACGAGCAGACATGGTGAACATGGAGGTATTTGCTGGGGGCCAATACGAGATGCTAGGGGTGGATCCAAATTTCATCACCCATCATCTCAACGTTCGGCCACACTCAAAACCGGTGGTTCAAAGACCCAGACGGTCGGTAGCAATTCATACCGAAGCTGTCATCGAGGAAGTCAACCGATTGTGAGAAGCTCAGGCGATCAGAGAGGTCAAAGGACAGTTTTTCTTTGCTGAGGATCGACCAACTAGTAGACTCAACGACCGGACACCTCCGGATGAGTTTCATGGATACTGGGGGTACAATCAAATCACCATGTTCGGCCCGGATCAAGAGAAGACGACATTCATCACCTTTTGCTATCGAGTAATGCCTTTCAGCCTCAAAAATGCTAGGACAACCTATAAAAGGATTATCACCAAGATGTTCAGCTCTTAGCTCGACGACACAATGGAAGCCTACATAGACGACATGATGGTCAAGAGCAAGACCGAAGACCACCACCTCGCCGACCTACAGAGCATCTTCAACATCTTGAGAGAGCATAAGCTTTGCCTCAACGCTTCTAAGTGCGCCTTCAGTGTCAGTTCGGGGAAATTCCTGGGATACCTGGTGACACGTCGAGGCATCGAGACCGATCCCTCGCAAATTGCGGCCATCCAACGGTTAGTGGACCCAAGAACACTAAAATAAGTCCAGAAGCTGATCGGCATAGCAGCATCACTCAACCAATTTATCAGTCGATCTTCGGACAAATGTCGACCGTTCTACGAAGTCTTGAGAAATAACAGCTGACGACACTTTGAGTGGAATGATCAATGCAGGGAGGCCCTCAACAGCCTAAAGTCTTACCTTTCATTGGCACCCCTTCTCACCAAACCCATCTCGAGGGAAGAACTTTTCCTATACTTGGTCGTTACCCCACATGCCATCAACTCGGCACTAGTTCGGTAAGAAGGGAACGAGCAAAACTCCCAGTTTACCTCTCCAGTAAGTCCCTCATCAATGCAGAAACCAAATATTTGCCTCTTGAAAAGCTGGCCTACGCACTAGTCATTTCCTCGAGGAAACTTGCACCATACTTCCAGTCCCACATGATAGTAGTCCTTACCGAATTCTCTCTCCGGTCATTGCTGAGACGTGACGACTTATCCGGTCCAATAATCAAATGGGTCATCGAGTTGACCAATTTTGACATCAAGTTCCAGCCAAAGACAGTCATCAAAGGGAAAATCCTTGCCGACTTCATTGCAGAATTCTCACTCCGACTGGAAGCACCCATGGCCGACAGGGTCCAGACATCTCAAGCTGAAGCACTCGATCCCCTGTCAAATGAATCCTGGAAGATTTTTGTAGACAGAGCCTCCAATTGCCGAGGAAGCGGGGCAGGAGATGTACTGATATCACTAGAGGGGGTAATCCACAAACACTCCCTTCAACTCAACTTCAATAGATCCAATAATGAGGCAGAGTATGAAGCTCTTCTTGCCGGACTCAGAGCTGACGAACACCTGGACATCCAAAGCTTGACAATCTACAGTGACTCCCAACTAATGGTAAACCAGATCAATGGTGACTACGAGTGCCGAGATGACCGAATGGGAAGCTATATGCAACATGCAAGGAAGAAGCTACAAAACTTCAGTGAAATTTACATCAACCAGATCAGCATGGAGTAGAACTCCTACACCGACACTCTCACTGGGATAGCATCGACAACTAAAGCCAAAGAGACAAGGACGATCAACATCCAGAGCTTGGACCAGCCAAGTATCGATCCACCGAAGGCTGCATCGGTACTCTTCATAGACCAAGGCCCTAAGCTGGATGAACCCAATTATCGCCTACCTGGAGGATGGGACCCTGTCTGAAGATAAGATGGTAGGCCATCAATGAGTCTACAAATCAGTATGGTATTGGTTTTTACCAGATTCCAAGCTCTACTGACGATCTTTCTCCGGACCGTACCTCCTTTGCATACACCACATGCAGACAGAAGGAGTCCTTCACGAGCTCTACTATGGCAGCAGCGATGCCCATACAAGAGGAAGATCCCTCGCTCACAGGGCTATTTCCCAAGGATACTAGTGGTCGAAGATGGTGGAAGACGGGAAGAATATGGTAAAGAAATGCGATGCATGCCAAAGGTTTGCCCCAATCATTCAGCATCCTTCTAAAGAACTCGCCCCCTCACCAGCTCATGGCCCTTCGCTCAATGAGTCTTGGACATAGTCGGCAAGCTGCCAACGGCACTAGGGGCTACAAATTTGTCATCACGGCAACTGATTACTTCTCCAAGTGGGTGGAGGATGAACCACTGGTCACCATAGAGGACAAAGATGTCAAGCATTTTTCTTGGAGAAATATAGTCTCTCGCTTCGGTGTTCCATATGCCTTTATCTCGGACAACGACACCCAATTGTGGGAGATCTATTCACCAACTTATGCACCGAGCATAGAATTATGTTCTACAACTCTATTCCCCACTATCCTCAGGGAAATGGACAAGCCGAAGCATCGAACAAAACAGTTGGAAATGGAATCAAGAAGAGGCTTCAGGTGGACAAGGGCAGATGGGCCGAAGAACTGCACATCATCCTCTGGGCCTACTGAACAACTCCTTGACGATCGATAGGACCAACTCTCTTCTCACTCGCCTTTGGCATGGAGGTCATAATCCCACTTGAAGCAGGACTGTCGACCATCAGAACTCAATCGTTTGACGAAGCCTCAAACAACGCGGCAATAGAGAAAGACTTAGACCTTGTCAAAGAGAGGAGAGATACGGCAAGAATCAAAATAGCATCTTACCAGCAAGGGATGACCAGGAGCTTCAACCGATCGGTAAGGCCGCGAACTTTCAAGATAGACGATCTTGTGCTCAGGAAGGTCGTCGGTAAAAAGAAGAAGAGCTCCGACGGCAAACTCGGTCCCAACTGTGAAGGACCGTACAAGGTCACTAGGTATATTAGGATGGGGGCTTACCGAATCGAAAGACTTGACGACATCCCCACATCGAGGTTGTAGAATGCAACAAACCTATGAAAATACTATCATTGAAAATAGTCTATACACTGGTTCAGTGGAATTGCTGAAGCCATAGAAATAGTTGCCTTTTATCTTCAAATTGTGTGTCGTTTTGTTCGGTGGAATTGCCAAAGCTTTCATGTAGTTGTCTTTTATCTTCAAATCGTGCAACTGTACAGTCGGTGGAATTACCGAAGCTATAAAGTTGTCATTTATCTTTAAAAATTGTGCACAAGTTATTTGTTCGGTGGGATTGCCGAAGCAATAATGTTGCTATTTATCTTTATAATTGTGCATAAATTGTCTGTTTAGTGGGATTGCCGAAGCAACATAAGAAGTTGCCTTTTACCTTTAAAATGGTGTAAACATCTTGCCCGGTGGGATTGCCGAAGCAAATGAGAAGTTTCCTATTATCTTTAAAATAGTGCAAACATCTTGTTCGGTGAAATTGCCGAAGAAGTTACAGAATAAGCCATTGTCGCCGAAGACTAAGGGAAAAGTCCATAAAGTCGGTACCCTCCCCTTAGTGGGGGAAGAGATCAGCTACATAGAACTACTAACAAGACAAAAGATCGAAAAATAAAACGTGAGTTCATTCCATAAAAGGCATTGTCGGCAGAGCCGAGATACAAGAAGATCGGCAAAAGAAAAGTACAGAAGAAATCTAGTTTGCAACAGGTGGATCTGCTAGAGGAACATTGGCCGATGATGAAGGATCCTCCGAAGCAGGAGGGGCCGATGATGAAGGATCCTCCTCGGCCTTCTCGTTCAAAGTTATGTTGGTCTCTTGTAGCCGTTCTTTCATGCTAGCGATGTGTTTATGGGAGGCCTCCAGTTGAGAAATTGCATAATCCTTACTCCTCCGGCACAAGGTATACGACAGAAGTAAGCTCAACACCCTATCCTCTAGGCCGACAACATGATTCATAGCCTGAAACACGAACACAATACAATCAGGACGACACCAATAGTCGGCAAGCAGGAAGAATTACCTACATACATGTGCATGATGTTGTACCAGTCCCTCCGAAAGGTCAGCCTTGTCTTTCGGAAGAGAGAAGGCATGTGCTACGGCCATGGCCATATCCGGGCTATCCGTCACACTATCGTGGGACATCAGACAGACACCGTTGAACGAAAGATTAGGATCCCAATCCTGGGATGGGACTACCAGAGTGGTCTTCTTCTTCAGTGGTGTCTCCACAACCACCACCTCCTCAGTCGGGAGAACTTGCACAGGAGAGGTCTCTGTCGTGTCGACCTCACGTTGCCTTTTAGCCCTCTGCAGATCGGCAGCTGGTTTCGGCACAGAAGAACCAACTGGACGGTTGTGAAAGGTCTTTCGGTTTATGAATAGGGTGAGACATGTCGCCTTCATTTTCGCTGGTGCCAGATGTGGAAGAGCCCTCTACCGATGTATGAGACACCAAAGTATGGGTATAGGAGGGAGTGTAGCCAAGAAGAAGCGGGGTCGATCGTTTGTTCTCTTCAAGTTTCAGAACCTCTAAGATCCTATCCATCTCAACATGTTGCTTAAGTATCGATGATATATAAGAAGCTGTAAAGACAGAGGAACACCGTCAGTGGAAAAACAAACAAGCAATACCGATGAAGAGGGCGATCAACTTATGCAGTTTGAAGGGATGGCGATTCTCCAAGGGTTCGAAATTGCCAGAGACTACCATATAATCATCGGCATACTTGTCGGAGTCCAACAATCCCGTAATGACTCCTTCTTTGGTAGGGCATTGGCCGAGGTAATACTTGTTCGATACCTTGTTATGTCCTATGGTATAGTGGCCGAAGAGGTCCTCAACGTAAGGGGGTCATCCAGGGTTTCATTCAGTTTGGCAACCCCCATCACAATCCTGAAAACATTTACCGTCCTTTGGGACAGTATGACAGGGAGACGGTTGAAGAATTGGCATAGGAAAGGATGCAGTGCGAAGTGCACTTCCCCTTCCAAAACAGTAAGGATTGGAATGTGAACATGCTCTAGCCCCAGTTCTAGGTCGTCCGGCGCCGCCAGAGAGATCTGCATGTCGACCGGGACGTCATAATCCTGCCAGAACTTCCTCACAGATGGTCCAGAGGAGACAAGGAGTTGATATTTGTCATAGCGCTTTTTGGGCGCCATTTTGCAAAAAAAAAACTAAAATAAAAAAGCCACATCAATCCATTTGGCACCTTAACTCTTCCCTTCGGTAAGGGTTCAAATAAAAGAAGGTTGTACGAGCATCCAGCCCGAGGAGGGGAAAAAAGTCACCACCCTATGTTGGCTTGGCATAGGGAAGAGGTTAGAGAGGGGGATCGTCGAAAGTACGGTGGTACGAACAATGCACCACCACAAATCCACCATCGCAGGGGGGCAACCTCCTCCACAAAATCAGCCAAATAAAAGGCTAAAATCGTTCAAAAAGCTAGCAAAAACGATGTATAAGGAAGGGCGATCTTACCAGAGAAATTTGCAGGAAGAAGAAGGATCAAAATCACCCAGAGTGCAATAGATCGGAAGTTCACCGAAAGTCCACCGGAAATCGCAAGAGAGAGAGAGAGAACGAAGTTTCAAAAACTCTCTCCTTCCCCCTGTGTTATATTTATAGGGGAAGAGATTGCTGATAGGACCACGTGGCCCAGCCAATCACAACGTGCCACGTGGCCAAGGCATTAAATGTGGAGCTGAAGTGACACCGTTGGATTTGGACTGACGTGTGCCAAATGTCGTGTCCGTTATGGCACAGACCAATGGTGTGATGCCACGTGGATACCTTTTGGTATCGGACGGTTGTGTTCTCGGGATCTAAAGTAGCACGTACAAATGGTCAAATCCTTTGATGTGATGGCCAACTATGCGGTGACACGTGGATCGTCATTTAATGAACTCTGACAGCTTTATTGGAATCCGGATCCACACGTGCCAATAGCTAGATTAGACGCAGCACTGGCCAATCGCAGGGTGACGCGTGACAACGCTCAATATTTGCGTTAGAGCTCCTTGAGAAGCGAGTCGGCAACCCTTCATTGGTCCTGTCGAGTCAGGAGCCGATCTGATCCCATGGTCCAAAAGACACCACTTCGACATCATCTCAGCCCACGACGAGACGACAATAATTGATGATCAATAATAAGGGAATAACAAGGCAGCACATAGACGAGATGAACAGAAATTCTCTCCCGGAACGAGTCAACCCCGCTTCGGCAGACTCCGAAGGCAAGGTTGAGGGCTATTGTAAGGGACTAGATGAATTCCAATGGCCGACAGGGGATTCTAGTTGCCGTATCGACATAGGCGGTAGAAGGGAACGCAAGAAAGGGAGCCTCCCAAGAAGTTCTGCTGAAGGGCGAGTACTGCAGCACTGCTCTCTGTCACGGGATCTTAAGGCTACGACATCTCATCCTTCCGGCTGTGATCATGCCACAACGGTTCGGCTAGGCTCCGCGGTCAACAGCGCGTAGGCCCAACAGACAGTATGCAGTGATAGCCATTAACTACTTTACAAAGTGGGTTGAAGCTAAGGCTTTATCTATCATCACTTCTCAGGCAACCATCTCCTTCCTATGGCAGAATGTTATTTGCAGGTTTGATTTGCCCAGGGTGATAGTGATCGATCTTGAAAAACAATTCTACAGTTCAGAGTTCAAGAATTTTTGTGCTTAGAAGGTCATACATGCAAGGGCGGATCCAGAAAATTGTTTGAGGGGGGGTTAAATTATAAAATTTTGTATTGAGGGGGGGCTAAATTGTAGAAATTTTAAACTTATATGGTAAAATAAGAAGACTAAATTATAAAAATTTAAAAAAATAAAATAAATATGTAATTTTTGGAAAATGAGGGGGGCACTTGCCCCCTGTGGGCATGCATTGCCTCCGCCCCTGCATACATGTGCACTACACATTTAAAGCTTATCCCAGAGTCAATGGTCAGGCTTAAGCCAGAAATCGCGTCATGACATATAATTTGTCAATACGAATTTCTGTAGTGCTCAAAGACACTTGTTATGTGATGGCAATTCACTAGTTTTCCATATTACATCAAGAATACAATGAGATATTATAAGACCAACAATTTTCTGTCCATCGGATCACAGGAAAATAGCAGATGGAAAATTGAAAATTAACAGAGTACAACAGATAATCAGGCATAGGTCCGCATTGGGCTCTCATCTCTAGATTCATTCGCATCTTCCGCATTCATAACCTGAATACATATTTTAAAAAAAAAAACAGATTTTTCGCTCAATTTCAAAATTCAACAAACGCGGAACTAGATTGTTGTTTGGGAGATATTAACATATACAGACTCGCCTGTGATTGGTCTTCCTCAATCTTCCTGCCCTGTTGCTTCTCTCTCAGAGATCGAATTGAGGATATTCTCTGATACATATAATTGGCAAACAAATTAACACTATAAGAAAAACAGTTAAGAGACCCAGTTCGGAGACCACGGTTCCTTTAGATGGAGGGTTTTGATGAGAAAAGAAATGAAATTGAAGGGAAATGGAATATCTCCATGTGTGGATGGAGAAAAGTGGAGAGGAGGAAGAGTGGATGAAAATCCTAAATCTCATTTGACTTCATTTTTATTCCACAGCAAAATTGATGAGATAAGATGAAAAAAATAAATTCATTTCCTTTCTTTTCTTTTCTCAGCTCACTACCCAAAGGGCTGAAGTTCTTACCCGAATAAAAGACTAAGAAAGATCTTCTTCTCTCATTCAAATTTTGCAAGTGCATTTTGTGGTTTTCTAATTACCGATTTCGTTGTTCGAATTTTGATGTTTTTGTATGTGCTTATGTAAATACGAAGTTTTTACGCAGTTCATTATTCAGTTGAGTAGCTTTGTTTGGATTAGATGGAAAGAAAGAAGAAAAGAGAATGGAAAGCAATTATGAAGAAACAACAAGAACAAGTTTACTGGGATCAATTTTTCTCCACTTCTCTCAAACCATTTGACGTGAGATACTTTTTTCCTTCAATTTTCCTCCGTTCCAGAGGAAGTATAGATTTCGTTTCGTTCCGTTGCGGGAGAAAACATAGGAACATGAAGTGACACAAAGAATTCAGCTCATTTCTGCTAAATTTTTCACTAAACCGTGGAAAAAATAAATCCTTTTTGTTTCCTTACCGTTTTGCGAGTAACACAAAGCGGGAGTAGAAGATCAATTTGCTCACCGTACACGAAGACTTGAGTTGCTTCAACCGAAACAAACGATCGACTTCGATTTCGAGCAGCTTCTGCATTTGCCCTCTCTCAACCAGGTCCTTCATTCTCGTCTCCATCGCTAAATCCCTATCTCTCAGCATCTTCTCGGTTTCCTCTTTGTCCAATCTGAGCCGTTCGAGCTTCTGGCGAATCGCTCTGAGCTCCTCTGCCAGTGATGCATCGATAGACTCTATCTTCGTGGGAGTGGCGAAGACCATATGAGGATTCTCCTTGTTCGAATCGTCAATCGCCCATGTCTCGATCCAGCCTGGCTTCGGCTTGTGGTTTAAATTGTTGTTAGTCGGAAGATTGGTCCTTGGTTGCAGTGGTGTGCGGCCGCTTTTGGGCTGGATCTGAGTACTGTTTAGCGGAGAGCGAGCTTCCAACATCTCTGCTTGATGCTGATGATGAGTCGTCTATTGAGAGAGAGAGGAAGAGGGTTTGAATTTGGAATTTGAAAGCAGGCTGGCAGGCGATTAACGTCTACGAACAGACGTCGTTTTCGTTCCGAGGGCAGGAGATTGCAGTCTGGAGCCTGCAGCAGATGAGTTTGAATTTTGTCCTATTCGAACGGGGGTTATAGAAA
>NMUG010003660.1:0-14566 GCA_002855965.1 Monotropa hypopitys
ATGAACCGATAACGAAATCATGACTAACAAAGCATCAAACTAATCCCAAGAGATATAAATAGACCCATCTCACACAACTAACAATAGAATTAATCACAGTGGAAGTACTAAAATTTTAAAATCCCCAAAGTCAAACTCCAATAAAACCACAACAATAGAAATAAGAAACTCCTATAAGGTCTAGATAAAACATAAACCATAAGTCTCTCCAACTCTCAACTACCAAGAGTAAACAAGAGTCTCAACTACAAATAGCTACTAAACAATAAATAATTAACAAGGAACCCCCACAAGGAGTGTCGCCTTCTAACCCTCTCTAACATATGGCATAGCGGTTTGGCTTGTAGTGAACCCAGCTAATCTTCTTGACCTAGATATAAATTGCAAAACAAAACAAGCAAAAGATATCTAGGAGTGTCAGATACAATAATCCATATATGTAATTTGACATAAAAAGGAAAACACGTAATCAAGAAAGCAAGGGGTTGTGCCTCTCCCCAAGTATCACAATCACAATTATCATGCATCTCGTGTCATACCAATGTTCTTTTGTTCTTATCATTTCGTACCCATAGTACATCTTTCTTCTAATTTGTAGACATGTCCATTCTCTTTCTCATGATCTCATAATCCTAAAGCAAGGATGTCACACTTGCTAAGGGCGAATCAATCAAGCTCAAACCCCTATTCTCGGCCTAACATCTTATCAAAAGCATACCCAGGGTTATTCCATCTTATCACCCCTATTATCGGCCTAACAACTTATTATAGCATGCCCAAGGTGCAATCACATCTTCTTATTCAATTCATATTTCCCCTACTTGGCCTAACAACTTATCAAGTGCATGCCTCGAGATTGTTTCACTTTACGTTGATTACCAATTTTAGAGGTACATTTAATAGTATTCCAATGTATACATGTGATACCAATGCAATTCATTCACACTTCATGTAATCGTGTATTTTAGAAATTTCCACAAGGAACTATATCACATTCACACGAAACAACCTTGTACAACATCCATGCATTGATGTCAAAATATCTCATCCATTAACAAAAATCATACATCGAATTTGAATACATAACATGCCTTGGTATAAACATTTCACAATGATATTCACATGCTTTTGTATATATCCAACACATAGCATCATGCCTTAATGCATCACATATAACATTCACCATAAGTCATATATTGTTATCAACACACATAACTTACTATCGTGAAGCATTCCATGAAATTAAACACTTAAATCATGCATTAATATAAAAATCCATAATCAAAACATTCATGCCTTTGCACATAAATTGTACATAAATCTCAGGTGAACATGCAATCATAACCCAACAACATCAACCACAAGCCAAAAAGCATGTATAAAAAGGTATCTACATACTCACCGAAAGTGTGAAGTCAAAATGATCATTTCTTGGTATTTGAAGGTCCCGTCTCCTCACCTGTAGTTAAAAATATTTAATTAGGCCCTTAAACATCTTAATGTACAAAGAATTATACTTAATTGTCCTTGTTTTAGTTAATTAACACTTACAGAGACTTAACCAAATTTTTGGATTAGAACTCCCCGAAACCGGTTCCCGGACACCCGAAACCGGTTCCCAAAGACACCCTCCAGATATCGGTATCCCGAACACATGAAACCAGTATCCCAGAACCACTCACTAGATACCAGTATCCTAAGACTCCTGAAACCAGTATCCCAACACTAGCATCTGATACCGGTATCCCGCAACACTTGATACTGGTATCCACAACTAACCCCAGATACCGGTATCCCGCAATACCTGATACCGATATCTCAGACCGAAACTCAAAAATTGATTATCTTACCAGCAACATCCGGAACCGATTTCCACCTCCCCGGAACCGGTTCCCCACCCTCGCTGACCCTACTCTACTGAAACTATTAATTATGAACCAAAACATTCTCAACTTCTCTAAACTCGATCTTTAAGCCTAAAACTTCAAAAATCATCCACACGAAAGTGTTCCAAACATCTAAGGACTTTACATACTCTATTATTGGCCTCCCAACACCATTATACACCATCAAATCACAAGATTACCCCCTTAAATCTAGAGGTTTACTCCAAAAACGAGTTTGATCTTAAAACTCGGATCTAGACCGAATCTAAAATGGTATAAAGGTATAAACTACATCTATAGATTCGTTCTTACGTTTGGAATAAGATTGTAGAATAACTTCTCTTGAGATTTCTTTTCGAAAGCCTCCAAATCTGGAAATCTCTTTCCTCTCTTCCTTTTCTCTTGTCTTTAGCCTCCAAACACAATATTAGATTAAGCTAATGAGAGATTAACACTCCTCTCAACCCTAATACAGATTTTACTTCCTAAATACCTTATTACCCCTCAAACTTATTCCTTTTTACCATTGTGTGCCATTACTAACACCTATATATATTAATATTTGATTATATAAGTATTTTACACTAATTAAATCCTTAATAAGTAATTATTATATCTTTAAAAATCTGAAACAATGGTTATTATTTTCTAACCTCTCCATTTTCATTTTTAATTAGATAAATAAAATTATTTAGAATTTAGTACGCATGCAACAACTCATCCCTCCTTAAGAAATTTCGCCCTCAAAATTCTATACTTCCAAATTCATAATACTTTCTTCCTGAATTTACCTGGTCATACTAATGTCCAAAGACATACGTTAAATAAACTCCTCATACAAGATCTCACATGCCTCAATTTGATTCACAACAAGAACACATACTTTGCCACACTAACACATACTTCTCTTAATTTCACACTAAGGAATTACTATTACTCCTTTCTGCCCAACTTTGCATTAATTAACCACAATGGAACCAAACTCTTAAATTTTCCAAACATTACCCACCTCTAATGCTTCCAACAGCAAAACAAATCTAATCGACAAGATCAGACGTCAATACTATTTACAACTACTCATGATCTTACCGAAAACACTCTTCCCTCAATTTCTTTCCATCAACTCCAACATCAATAGTTCCAACTACTTGCAATAGTTACAGCATACAGAAGTCATATCATCTCTTACTTTAATTTTTATCTTACTATTCCACTCGATAACCAAAATATAACACATTGCACAACTTCTCATGTAATCACCCAATGCTCAAATTAACTCTACCAACTCCACATGGTAACTTAAATTCCCAAAACCCATATAAAGCCTAACAAGCTTCAATGGCACAATAACCATATTCAAGCATACACTTCTCACACACAATGCCCCACGTAACATAATTACAGTTAATATAAATTTTTTAGTAACCTTTTTCAATGGAAAAACTTAAATATATTAGGCAATTATTCTTTCATATCCTTCACAATACTGACACACACATGCAACTCACACACATGCATATATTATGATACTGTAATTGAGTTTAATCATAAATTCTGAATCATGCCCACCCCAAAAGGGTAAATTGCATCACACAGAAACAGGTGCCACACACACACCTCTAGTCCTTATACCGGACTTGCCCAAACAGGCCACATCTAACACTTTCACAAAAAATGCCACATTCTTGCCAATCACATTATATGCAAAAAAGGTCTCGCATCAACAAATAGATGCATATAATAATAAATTCAAACTATTTTATTGTATAAGGATTCATTTAGATTAACGAAAGGTCTCACCACGCTTTCACTGCACTACTCTAATAGACTTCATTTATTATCTGAGTTCACACATAGGTAATTTTTACTTTGCATAATCCATCGACCACAAGTCAATACCTAAAGGTTACTTCATTAGTCAAGTATACCATGAATCCTACATACCCTTCGAGGACTAAAGTTTAGAAACCGTAGCAAAATAGACTTTTATCAATCTCTATATCCTTAACCATCAACCGTCATATAAACTTTCCCAGTAAGGCCCTTTACTCCAATACGTCACCCACAATCTAATTTTCCTTTAAGCATAATCATACTCTACCAAGCCACTATACTCTCGAAAATTTCTCCACTACAAATGCTAACGTTATTTAACTTATCCTTTTTCGAGGAAAACTAGTCAATACCTTCTTCCAATTATAAACCTTTCTTTCATTTTAAAATTATTATACTTAATCGAAATTTTACTAGTCTTTCACCTCCAGTATTACCCATGTTCTATCTTAGTATAAAAACAATCTACCACTAAACCATATACATAATTAAGGGTAAATCTCATTACAGCTCCCAACATTATACTGCTCGATCACACCACTTTCCACATAATTTACTCAACTAGCACAATCAAAATTCTATACCAATTATATACAACTGAAAAATTCCTTTTTGTCATACAATCATTTTCTCACTTTCCCCCAAGCACATAATCCAATGCGTAGAATTACCTTTGGAATCCCACTGTTTCCTTATCCATCTGATCAGACACTCCTTACATATTCAACCTATATACTTAGTTTTTAAACATCTCCCCCTTATACTCCATTACCATAAATAATACTCTCAAATTCCGCAACGAGCTTACCCAATACCAATGTACACCAAGAACTCACACATCCAACTAAAACTCTCTAATTCCCATAGTTTTCCCTCAACTTAGGTAATTCCTCTAACTCTATGCATCCACTAAATATAATATCAATACAATTTTACTTTCTTTTAAAAATTCACTTTCCACTAACATCAGTTTTTTGTTAAACTTCTAATAAATTCCTCTTACAACTAATCATGAACAATGACTCCAACTTACTGATCTCTATTTCTCATATAACTTTCAAATAAAATTTTATTGTTTCACACTATTACACTCCGCTATCATGATAATCTTAAAACGCTGTTGATACCCAATTTTGACCCAATCTCGGAAGTCAACGAGATAGTCAAATCAGCCTCCGAACAAATTCAGACGTAACTTTAAAAATATGTAGAAAATCAGAAATCTGAACGCGGCGATCGGTCGGCGATTCTAGGGGTACCGGTCGCGAACTCTCGGGTGGGCTGCGACCGGTCGGGGGATTCTGGGGGACCGGTCGGGACCAACTGCTTCGCGATGACCGGTCGGGGGTTTCGGGGGTACCGGTCGCGAGGAACAAAAACAGAAAAAAATGATTTTTCTAAAATTGGTTCTTCAAGCACGCTCCCGAAAAGATTTGAACGAATTCCCAACGGTCATTACACGCAGAACTTTCTAATTATTGTACGAATGATTATACGATGATTTTAAGATAAATTTATAATTAATATAAAATTTTTGGAGTGTGACAGGAATTCTTACCTTGTGTTGACTTAGACCGGTTGGTCGCGAGAAGTTCGACATAGAGGTTCATTTGTTGGAATTCGGGATTTACTACTCATGTGGAGGCTTGGATGCTCCTTGAGAGTTGTTTGTCCTTCTCGTGTTCGCTCGGGTCTTCTTGATGGAATGGCGTTGACTGTTCCCTTTCGAATGCATTTGTTTGAATCGTTCCTCGCTCGATGATGAAAGTGATCCTATTGTTCAAATCTTTAGCTTGTAAGGAGTTGTAGGATCCTTGGTGCTTTGCGTGTTCATTATTGGGAGTCCTAGCGGCATGTCCCTTACCGCCTATCGACTTGTTGGACCACTGTCGTATTTTCCTCGGGTTAGGTTTGGGTTGAGAATTCACCTATGTAAATTTATTTCCAGTGGTGAATTCTTCCAGGTGACCAATGTAACTTTGTGAAATTGTTCTATCCCGACCTTGATGTAGACTGCTCTTGTATAGACACCTATGTGTTTCGGCGATTGGAATCTCTTTTCTTTGACTCGGTTGATGCGGTATGTCATAAGGAAACACACGTGATGTATCATTTGGTTTAATATCTCTAGGCGTGGTATTATGACTCCTTTCCTTTGGTTGGTGTCAGCTTGATCGATGTAATCCTTATCGGGAGTTTCCTTTCTTTCTCCTTGATAGACCACCTCTTCGGCAGTCGTGTTTTGAGTACAAGTGGTGTACCTACTATATGGTGTTGAAACTCTTGTGGCAAAAGAGATTTCAACTTCTCCTTGGTTGTTTCATATGACACATACTTTTGTACTGTGTGTTTCATCGACCGTAGGTTAACGGGTCTTCGAAAATTTAGGAAGTCTCGTATTCGATTGGCCGTGGGCCATGGGTTGACATTTCTTTGGTTGGAGGTCTTTGGCACTGAATCAGAGTCCTTCTTGTGCCTAGTGTTTGTTGTGATTGTCTTGCGACTCATGTGGAGCTTATTGACTCCTTGGTAGCATTCATTTGAGTTGTACTCCACTTAAGGTATGTTGTGAGACTTGTTAGTTCTTGGATGATGTTTGTCGAACTTGTTTCGCTCCTGATTTCAATAGAAATTTCCTATGATCGAAATACGTTGTGTTTCCGTGCTTGTCTAGATATTGATGTTGTATCCTTGGCTCGAATATTAGTAGTTCCAATTTTGGTTGCGATACTTTAGTGGAATTAGAAATGAATGTTTTCGTTCGCTGTGCTTTTGCATTGAACGTTACTTGATCGTCGATAAGAAGTTTGTGGACTTAAGAGTTGTGTATCCGTTTTGCCGTGGGAAAGTTGGGTATGAATGCATATTATGGTCTAGACTTGGTATGAGTTTAGTGCCATGCTATGTGGTTTGGGCTTGGCACTTGCACATTTTGGCATGTGTGGGTGTGTGAGTACTTTTTGGTTATGTGATACACGTTTGACGTGGTGAATTGGTTTGAGAAGAGATACCGGCCCAGGCATCCCAAAACAAATCACCAAGGTCATACGGTTACCACACTAGGATATGTGTGTTTGGTGTGATGTGTTCTTTGGATCGAGGATTTTGGAGCATATTTATGCATTGCATTTATTTTCGGTTAGTTTGTGGGTGTTGGTACGATGATGCATTCTCGTTTGTTATAATTTGCCAAGCATTCGTGCAAACGGCCTATCACGTATCGGCATATCGATGTGTCCTTGCCGTGTCGACGTATCCTCGGCGTGTCCTTGCTGTGTCGACGTATCCTCAGCATGTCCTTGTTGTGTAGGCGTATCCTCAGCGTGTCCTTGGCATATCGGCATATCCTCAGCATGTCCTTGGCGTATCGGCATGTCCTCGGAGTGTTAGTGTATTTTTAGCGTATCCTTACGTATCGGTGTACCCATAGTGCGATTGTTGGCTTGTGGCGGACGACGATGCTAGAATTACTGTGTGTGAGTTTGTAGATCAATGATAGAGCGTTGATGATTGTAGAACCGATTCGGTTCTTGTTGTAAATATTGCTGTAAGAAGATTGTTGGCTTCTTGTTCTTGAGGAGATCAATCCCTTATGAGATCCTCTGTCTCTTGTATCTTTGGCAAAATCAATTCTTATGTCGGCGCATCCCTTTCATGTCGGCGTGTCCACACCTTGTCAGTAGTTGTCCCTTTTATTCTTTTGTGTGGCACGTGGGTTTTCTCAAGTTTGATATTCCTCGGTTGGAATCTTTGCATTTCTATCCTTAGTTAATTTTGCAGACGAATTATAGGATGTCAAAGCAAAGTTGTACTCATGCTTGACCGAGTGTCCGAACAACCGTATCGAATACAAGAATCCCTTCTGAAGATATATTTTTGCATTTCGTGTTATCCAACTCTTGAGGAGTTTGTTGTGGAAGTGAGTTTTGATTCCAACTCATTGTGAGGAGCAAAATTCTTTGGTTTCGATAGTCGGGTGGTCTGGTTTTTATCCCCTCTCTTTCTTACTCAATTTCGAGGACGAAATTTCTTTAAGGGGTATGAGGTGTCACGACCTAGAATTTTAAATAATTTCTTAAATATTATTTTGGTTGATATCGGGTCCCATTCGACGAAATTCAATGGTTCGGGGTAGTGAGAGTCCCCGAGAGTGAGTTGGCATTGTTTTTGGTTATTCCGGCGAAGTGCCGAGGGTCTTCTAGGTCCATTATGACCCTGAGTCATTCTGAATATTTATCTATGTTCTTAGTGACAGTCGTAGAGAATTTCATTACGAATCCAACGCAACTTGAATCGTCGCAATCGGAGGTTGGACAAAGAAGTTATGTCCGAAATACTCTCGGAGGTTATGTTTGCAAGTTCTTGCAAAATACCCAATGTCGACCGGTCTACCATACCGCTGTCGATCGGTCTACCATACCACTTTCTCTCTCAAACTCATTTCTCCTCTCTTCTCTCTTTAGATTTCATGGAAATCCTTTGGGTTTTATAGATTTCCCCCTTTATAAACATTGACGAGGGCTCCTTGATCTACGCATTGCCGGTCTCGGATCATACCGATATCAAGAACATCTCACCTAGGGATTTTGAGGTTCAATGGCTTCCGGTGGGTGAATCTCTACCTAAGTGTGTGTGTGTGTGTGTGTGTGTGTGTGTGAGTGAGTGTACGAGTGTACTTAGATTTTAATTTCGTTGTTATTACGTATAATCTCACTTTCGTGACCTAGGGTTAGTCTAGGTGGATTGTTGACGATGTTAGAGATAATTTGGGTGCTAGGGAAATGCCTTGTAATAAGGAATGATGGTCCTTAGAAAGTATCCTCACTACATGTTCGATGAAAGTCCCGTATGAACTCTTGATTATAATTTGGGTGAATTACTTGTGTCTATGTGGCTAGGAGAAGTCTAGGAGATTCAAGGAATTGAGTGGTGATCATGTGCCCACTAGGTGTTTAATATAATGCCTAAGGAGCTTATGAGTCAAATTGATGGGATCCTAGAATTGGATTATGGTCAATTGAGTCTAAGTATCACTCGAGAATAATGTAAGAGTCACGTGTTCGATGAAATTCCTGTGGGAGGGATGACTTGTGTTTTTGGTGACTTGTAGGATGATTGGTGGCCATTGGAGTTTAGGGCCGCCAAGTATTCGACGAAATGCCCTTGTGAACCTTAAGTCGTGTTTTGGGGGTATCGTGACATTTTATTTGTCGTGGGACATGTATGTGGAACAATTGGATGCGTTGAACCTTTAAAATCGTAATAGGTCTCTTTGGACTTGTGGGACATCGAGTGTCGGTGAAACTACTAAATGGGTGTTGAAATGGGATTTGGATGTCTAAGTCCCCTCTCTTCATGTTTGGTGAACTTGGGCTTTCCTTAGCCCCATCGTGGTAAAATGTTAGTCTTGAAACATTTGATTGAGGTTAAATCATCGTGGTGGCTGTCTCCCTTGGATTAGCCAAGGTTGAGCTAGTGATTGAAGGCACTAAGTAAGTAGTTCAACATACCAAATGAACGTCAAATGTGGAGGATGTGCCCCACGAGGGCTACTCGTACTCAACCTTGAATCTATGACTTGGGAAACTTGAATTGAAACGAGTGTGGTTTGTTAGCCTTGGTTAGGCACGATAACAATGATAAAAAGAAATGAAAGGACAAATCAAGAATGTACTTATGAGGGGATTCTTGGATTTGTTCCTAATGCGATGGAAACACTTAACACGTGGAATCATAGGGTGACGGTTGCCCAGCGTTTTTGGAATAAGTCTCCTTGACAGGAAGTGAGACAACAATAGGCTAATAAAGTCATTTTATACGACATGAGAAATCCCGTGAGTTGTCAAAGCCTAAGGAAGACCTCTAGAGCTTAATGAAGATCAATGGAGTGATAGAAACAGGCTGGAGATGTCAAAAAGGAGCAATGGAGAACAAAGAAGAAGAGAGGAAAATCAATCACAGACCCGTAACCGATTGCGCTCAGATTAGGCGCAACCGGTAGCGCCTGAGCTGCAGACATCAAGTGAAGATGTTAAAGGCAAAATACCGCGGGTCTCGTAACCGGTTGCGCTCTCAACCGCAACCGGTAACGCGTTGCTCAAGAAAAGTGAGATATAAGAGAACCGTAACCGGTTGCGCTCAGATCAGCCGCAACCGGTAGTGCATGCCTTGCGGACTTGCAGGTAAGAGATTGGAAGCAAGATGTCGCGACTCTCGTAACCGGTTGCGCTCTCAACCGCAACCGGTAACGCTCGACTGAAGGAAGCAAGAAGATGAAGAAGCGTAACCGGTTATGCCTGATCTAGGCGCAACTGGTAGCGCTGTTACGCGGAAGAAAAAGCTGATGCGGGTTTTTAATGAATGTTTGGGCGTGATTGGACCTCTTTAACCCTCATTAAGGGTAATTAGGGAATCTAAATGGTGTATTAGTATAAATAGGATCCTATAAGCATTGTTAGGGAATTCCTTAATCATTAGAGCTCTTGTGGGTGGCTACAAACACTAGGGGGGAACTCTCTTGAAGAGATTATTCAATTGGTGCCAGCTTTTGGATGATTTTTGCAATGGTTTCTCCACAATCTCTTGTGCTCATCTCCCTTGCCATGGCCGGCTAAGCCTCCACACCCCGGGTAATCGATGTAATCATAGATCTAAGGTTCTAGGGTTTACCTTTCGTTTTGTGTTGGGATGATTGTATGAAAAAGACTAGATCCATTCATGTATGGACGTTTTTGAATGAATATATTAGTTGGGATTGTTTATTTTAACTTCAATCGCTCATTCATACAATGGTGCTCTCTAGATCTACCTTGTACGAATAAGATGGGTTATACACCCTAGACGGTCCGTGCCCTCAGACGAGCCGTGCCCTAGTGACGGGTCGTACTGTTGAGACGGACCGTACTGGCGTGATAATCCATGCTATCCGGCAAAGTGGATATCTTTCTCTCACAACAATGTAATTGCAATACATTGTCTGTGAGATATTCCAACCAAAACCGGGCTTTCAATGAACCCGAGAATCCTTAGTGAAATGATTACTCTAAAACCCAGGGTATCTCCTTATCAAAGAAGCAAGTAGTTGTGTTTCAAGTTCATTTAAATTGCAAAACAACAAACCTCCAAATCGTTTCAGAATTTGAGCAAAAAAATAGAAATTCACTAAGTTAAAACCTTCACTTTCCTTGGATCGATCCTTGACTTACCACTACTATATTGTAGTGTTATTTCATTGAAATAAATATTATTTTTGACTCGCGCACGACAGCGATCAAATTTTGGCGCCGTTGCCGGGGAAAGTCAATGTTTTTGCTTTAGTTGAGTTTTTATTATTTTCTTAAGTTCGTAGTTTTCTTTTTATTTTCTTTTAATTTTGTTCTTAGTCTTTTATACACGGGCGCCGCTCTTTGCACCCGGAGCTAGAAGACCTTAATTTGGAACTAGAAAAAACAGCCTGAATCAACCGTTCTATATCAAGGAATCACCCTCCGATTCCAATGGCTGAAAATTTTACAAACAATGATCCACCCACTGACAATAATTAAAATAATCAAAATAATCCTCAGTCCAGGGGTGAGAACAACCAGAGACCACAACTGGTGGTCGATGATAATGACCAACCCCAACATGCATATGGGGGAGGTAATCAACAAGGCTATCCTGCCATTAGGGACTACTTTGTCCCAGGTCCATACACAAACCCAATGTGTGTGCGACAACCAACAACAGTGGCCACATATTATGAGATAAAACCTGGCCTGCTGAACTTACTTTCCAATTTACATGGGCGTGAGAACGAATACCCTTATGCTCATTTGAACGAGTTCATTGATATTTGTTCCACTGTGAGATTTGCACACTTCACCGATGATGCTTTGCGCTTGAAACTTTTTCCATTCTCATTAAAGGATCGAGCTAAGCAATGGCTAAACACTTTAGCCCCAGGAAGTATCACATCGTGGAACCAGTGTCAACAAGAGTTCCTCAAGAAGTACTTCCCCATTGGAAGGACTAATCAAATTCGCCGTTCTCTCATGAACTTTACTCAACTTGAGGGCGAACAATTCCACGAAACTTGGGAACGCTTAAATGATCTTCTGAGGAGGTGTCCTCACCATGAGGTACCTCAATGGCATTTGGTTCAAATGTTCTACTACGAGTTAAATGAACGTCACCGCTACATGATTGATGCCTCTTGCGGTGGCGGGTTCATGAATAAGAGTCCGGAGGAAGGGTGGAAAGTCTTCGAACAATTTGCTGAAAACTCTCGGCACCACCAGGACTCTCGCATTGGCAATGACAGGTCCACCACATCTTCCAATAAGCCCCGAGGCTTATATCAAGTGGACCAACAGAATGATTTGAGTCTCAAGGTGGACTCACTGGCCAAAACGCTTGACAGCGTCCTATCTTTAGGCTATAATGCAATCTATGCTCCTCCACCCTCAGCCATTGCTGAGGTGTGTCAAATATGCAGTACTCCAAGGCATACCACTAAAGAATGCCAACATGCATTACCGCCCCAGGAGACAGAGGAGCAGGCTTGTTTCACCCAAGGCTTTGGTCGCCCACAAAACGATCCATATTCTAACACCTACAACCCTGGGTGGAAGAATCATCCAAACTTCTCGTGGCTACCATCGGGCCAAGGGGCACCATCTTCTTCTAGACCACCCATGGCCCAACATTCATCTCATCCGCAATCATTCAATCAATCAAATCAACAATTCCATCCACAATCATCGTATAAACAATCTTCCTCTATTCCTCAACAACACTTCCAGTCTTCTCCTTCCAATTCTAATTCTTCCATGGACTCTTACGCTATGCTCAAAATGATTGAGGAGCAGTCTAAACAAATCCAAGCTCTCACTCAAGTCGTTCATTCGGAGGTCCAATCTCGGGCTAAGCTGGAAGCCCAATTCGGGCAACTAGCTAACCAGTTAAACAAAAGGGATGAAGGGAAGTTACCTATCCAGCCTATATCTAATGCAAGGAGTGTCCACGAGATTGGTGTGAACTCCAACCATGAACAGGCTAAGGCGGTAACGGTGTTGAGAAGTGGGAAGATAGTCGATACTACTCCAATGGACCCAAAGCTTAAAGAGACAAAGTCTCCATCATCCAGGTCCGCTTCAAACAATGAAAAAGGGAAAGGGCTTACAGCTGCGAATACATCATCATCGGACTCACCTATAGTCCCCAATTATGTTCCCCGAGCATCTTTCCCCGCTTGTCTTGATATGCCTCCACCCTTCCGCAAGAAAGGAGCTCCTGTTGAGAACATTATGGAGGTGTTCAAGCAAGTAAAGATCAATCTGCCTCTGCTCGATGCCATCCAACAAATTCCTTCCTATGCTAAGTTCCTAAAGGACTTATGCACACATAAAAGGAAGGAACGAGCCAAATTTCTTGAACCCATTCCAGTTCCGCACCAAGTGAGTGCGATTCTTTCAGCCGATACGGCACCCAAGCTACCCGATCCAGGAGTCCCGACAATTTCATGCATTATTGGTTCTCAAACCATTAATCGGTCACTCTTAGATTTGGGGGCAAGTGTCAATTTGTTACCGTATTCTGTATACGAGGAACTTGGATTGGGTGAGTTGAAACCCACGGCGGTCACACTCCAGATGGCTGACCGATCTGTGAGAGCTCCTAGGGGTATGCTTGAGGACGTCCTTGTCAAGATACATATTTTTTATTATCCAGCTGATTTTCTAGTCCTTGACATGGAACCTGTCCATCCCCTGAGCTTGAGAGTTCAAACCCCAGTCATTTTGGGGAGACCATTCTTGGCCACAGCCAATGCCAACATTTCGGTGAGAAGTGGTGTTATGGAGGTGTCATTTGGCAATATGAAGCTTAGCTTAAACATGTATCATGCCTCCCACCAACCAGCTGAGGAGCAAGAATGCCTCGCTATTGATGTAGTTCATGATCGGTGGAGGATGCCCTTCATTACATATTAGCCAATGATCCTCTTGAGGCGTGCCTAGCGCACTTTGGTTACGAGGAGTTTGATATCGATCAGTCCATCGTAGAGGTGAACACATTGTTAGATTTGATACCTCCCATGGATGCATTTGCTTGTTTCTCCTCGTTTGAGCCATTACCCACATTGGCCTCTACACCCACTCCACCATCTGCTGAAAAAGCACCAAAGTTGGAGTTGAAGCCCCTTCCGGCTTCACTCAAATATGTTTTCTTGGGTCCACACGACACCCTACCAGTGATTATCTCTTCAGATCTTTCCTCCACTCAGGAAGATCAACTCATTGTTGTGCTTAAAGAGCACAAGATGGCGATAGGGTGGTCGGTGGCCGACCTAAAGGGGATAGATCCCTCCATTTGCATGCATCGCATCCATTGCGATGAAAACTCAAAGCCTACTCGAGAGATGCAAAGAAGGTTGAATCCCATTATGAAAGAAGTTGTCATGAAGGAGGTGGTCAAACTTTTAGATGCCGGCATCATTTATCCCATTGCCGACAGCCAGTGGGTTAGTCCCACTCAGGTTGTCCCAAAACAATCCGGCATCACAGTTGTGGAAAATGAGAGGGGTGAGCTTGTTCCGACCCGCCAGACCACAGGTTGGCGTGTATGCATTGACTATCGAAAGCTCAACTCCATGACTAAAAAGACCACTTTCCTTTGCCGTTCATTGATCAGATCCTTGAGAGATTGGCCGGCCGTAGCTACTACTGTTTCTTGGACGGATACTCCGGGTATAATCAAGTGGCGGCCGATCCTCAAGATCAATAAAAAACGACTTTCACGTGTCCATATGGCACCTTTGCGTACCGGCACATGCCTTTAGGCTTGTGCAATGCACCTGCTACATTTCA